>JZKD02S1789913.1:64809-75290 GCA_000966675.3 Picea glauca | reverse complement strand
ATTGTAAATGTGTTGAACCTGCACAGAATAGATCTAGTTGGGAATTGACATATGCAGTTGCAGAGAAAATAGAAGAAAAGAGAAGCCAGAAAGAAAGAATGGAAGAATTCTCATTAATTAAATGAATGAACGATAATTTACACACAATATACTCTAAATAACTCAACCAATGCACATTGGAGGAGAAGCCAATGCACCATAGTGGTGGTCTAGAGTGATCTGGACACACACCAGATGTTACGGGAGTAAACTTCCACCTAGTCTAGTCTCTTGGGCAGTTATGAGAGTGAAATGCCACCTAGATGAGTTAAATACTCTATTAGTCTTTAGTTAACTAACTAAAACAGAGTGAAGTGAGGAGGAGATCAGGGAATCATGGGTAATACGCTATTCTAGTGATGATCCCAAGGTCAATGCGCATTAGTTGGTGATGATCTCAATTCCTCATCTTGATAATCCCAATGTAGCATCTAGAATCCATTCAACTGATCAAACTGAAGAGAATATTCTCCCTAGAAGAATATTCTTCCTAAAATATAGGAGACTAAATAATGACTAATAAACATAGGAAAAAGAAATCCTAGGTGTTTATGAAGTAAGTCCAACACCCCCCTTGAACATCACTATGGTGAAAATAAAGAATGGGTCCTAGAAATTAGGCCATGTTAGGTACCCAATTACAAATTATACAAATAGGGAAAACCTCATGGGAAACCCCCCCCCCCCTCAAAGTACAATGTATGTGAAAACAAGAACTAACAGTTGCTAGGAGATTGTGTCCTTCACTCCAAGATGACTTCGCAAAGAATGGAACTTCTGCTCAGTGAAGGTCTTGGTGAATATGTATGTAGTATATTCTGCTGAAGGAAAAAACTGTAGGTTGATGATCCCCTCATGTGCTAAATCTCGGATGTAGTGCATGTGGATATCGATGTGCTTCATTCACTGCCTATGAACTAGATCTCTGCAGAACTTCAGAGTGCTCTGGTTGTCACACCAGATGACAATCGGTCAATGAAACTAAATTCCCAACTCAGTGAGAAAATGTTGTAGCCACATATCTTTAATGGCTATGTTAACTACCCCTATGTACTCTTCATTGGGTGAAGATAGAGAAATAACAACCTACTTCTTGCTCGACCAACATATAGGCCCAAAACCAAGACTAAGTGAGTAACCATATCTGGACTTGCGATCAATGTTATAGTTAGCCTAGTCAGAATCAGTGAACCCGATGAGGTACAATGTAGAGTCTATTGAATATTGAATACCAAAGGTGATGGTGCCCTATATGCATCAAAGGATACGCTTTGCAACCTTCCAATGTAGCTCATGTGGCTCTTGCATGAACCTGGAGACTGTGCAAACTGCATAGGAGTGGTATGTTCTTGAGTGTGTGAGATACAAAAAGATCCCTACTAGTTGTCTGTATAGTGTGTTGTCAGCCAATGGAGTTTCCTTGACATCCTCAAGTTTGACTCCTGATAGGAAAGGAGTCGGAGCAGACTTACAGTCTATCATGTGAAATATCTCAAGGATATCTTGTTCATACTTGGCTTGAGACAGTTTGATGCCTGATGCATCCTGACTGATCTCGAGTCCAAGGAAGAAGTGTAGTGGAACCATGTCCATCATCAAGAACTTTCATGCAGAATCTTCTTGATTGCATCAATCACTGAAGTCGAGCAACCAATGATCACCAAATCATCAACATACAAAACTAGGAGTAGAAGTGAGTCAACCTTTCTCAACATGTAAACATTCGGGTAAACCTTTCTCAAATTGAGGCCATAAAGAGACTTCTTCAGTCGATAGACCAAAGAGGAATCCAACATAAATCCCCAGGGTTGCTCCATATAGATCCCCTCAGAGATATCATTGTGAAGAAATGCATTCTTCACGTTCATCTGATGGAATTCCCATCCCTTGGTTTCCGCAATGGAAATTTCCAAACGTATAGAATCCATCTTCGCTACTGGAGAAAAGGTATCATCATAGTCAATGCCATGCACCTGTTGAAATCCTCTGGCAAATAGCATGGATTTGTATCTGCTAATATGTCCATCTATTGATCTCTTGGTCCTATAGAGCCATCTGTATGTGAAAATTTGCCTTCTAGAAGGAAGGGGAACCAGATCCCACGTCTAGTTCTCGAGGAGGGGTTTGTACTCCTCCTACAAGGTGGATTCCCAAAAGGTATTTCCAAAAACTCGCCATAACACTGTGGATTTGAAGACTGAACCAAGAAAACATGGTTGGGTGGAAATAGTTCAGTGGTAGTGAGTGAAAGAGGATGCTCCTTGAAATAAAATCGAGTCCTCCTAGTATCATTTGGATCCCCAACAAGATCTCATGCATCCTAAAGAGTAGTTTGAGCCCACTTGGGCCTCAACTCTCACTCTACATCTCCATCTGCATGCATTGACTCTGCATGTGACTGTACTGACTCAGTATCTGGATCATCTTAATCCTTTGAATCAGAACTCTCATCTAAAGAAGATTCATCATGTGCATGATCATCATCTCTGATAGGTGGAAGAAAAATAGTGTTTGCATGCGGCTATTAAGGTACATGTGAGACACTTTCCTCAAATTGGACACTTCGCTCAATGATAAGCCGGTCTGAGGATAGATCAATAAGTCTATATCCCTTCACACGATCTGGGTATACAACAAAGATACACTCTATGCTTTGTGGATCAAGTACCTTCCTCTTTTTAGAGGGAATACGGGCCCATGCACATGAACCAAAAATATGAAAGTGGGTCACTTTCAGTTTGAGGCTGCTCCAATCCTCGTAGGGTATCTTATCCTTGACATATCTATGGAGAGATCTATTTTGGATGTATATTTCAAAATTAAGTTCTTCGACCCATAATCTCTATTAAAGTGACCTTGCATATAGCATGCAAGATGCCATCTCTTTTAGACATCTATTTTTCCGCTCAGCAACTCCATTTTGTTGTGGAGTATAGGGAATCATGTGTTTCAACTTAATCCCTGCCTCATGAAAAAGATTTTGGATCTCATGGTTGACATACTCTCCCCCATTATCAATTTGTAGGATTTTGATTTTCCTTCTTGATTGTGTCTCAACAAGGGATTTGAAATCTTTGAGGTGTTGAAATAGCTCTTATTTTTTCCTAAGAAAGAAAATACATGTGAAGCATGAGAAATCATCAACAAAAATGAGAACATACCTTGATTTTTTGATTGATGGATGTGTAAAAGGGTTCATGAGGTCACTATGGATCATATCTAAAGGAGAGGAAGCTTTTTTAGTCTTTCCTTTGTCGAATTTCTCTTGAGGGTATTGTTTTCCAAGAATACATCCCTCACAAATTCCTTTAGATAAGTAGATGTTGGGTAGACCATCAACCATTCCCTGCTTGATAATTTGTTGCATATATCTAAAATTTAAATTCTTGAACCTTTTGTTCTATATCCTACTGCTTTCATCAGCATGGGTAAGTAGTAATGCATAATCTGGTTCAATAAATTCAAAAAATGTATAGAGTCTAGATTAATGATTTACCTCATCGGTAGAAACCATGGAATTGGTTTGCATGTCATAAATATCCATTGCATCACGTGTGAATATGACTCTCTTTACAGTGTCGGAGTAAGTCGTCTGATACACGGAGAGAATATTAACGGATATTTTGGAAACGTGGAACACATTATCAAAGATTTCATTTGTGATTTCAATCCTTCCTTTTTTGGTGATCTTGACTAGCGAGTTGTCCCCCATGAGACTAGGAGAACCTTTGCATGCATCCAATGAATAATAGACCTCTTTTGTGGCATCCATGTGGTGTGATGCTCCTAAGTCTATGTGATCTAGATTTTATGAGAAAAACGAAATGAATACAAATTATTAATAGGTGCTTAACACAAATTAACAGAGATACAATAAAACTGGTTTTCTATTCAATAAGGAAATAAGTTGAAACTGTAAAATGCAGCAGAAACAAGCTTGCTTGAATGGTGGTGGCTTATCTATGAGAAGAGATGTGACGGTTGTGCTCATTCACAAGAAGATGATTACAATGAGGCTCTGAAGGCCTTTTTACAATAAATAGGAATGTCAAAAACCCTAGACATCCAAAAACCTAACCCTAGGAGATGAAGCACCAAAAGTCATGTGGGCCCCATCTGGATAAGTTAGTACATCAATTTCCCGGTGTCATAACTTTTGCATACGATATCCATTTTAGGTGTATGATATCCCATTAGAAAGGTATCATTGAGGAGATTAATTTTGGGGGATAAATCATGCTTTTGAATATCATTGAGAATCTCTATCCCACAAAACCTTCATTTCGTCCCTCAAAATGGCCCTGGAAGTTAAAACTGCTAAAAATAGTAAATTGCCAAAATTGCCAGAAAAATATTTTGAGCTAGTTGGAAAAGGTGGGTGGCCACTGATATCCATATGGATCAATACTCCCTCTTTAGGAAGCAATGGTCTCCATTGCATTGAGTTCCCCCATTAGATGAGGAAATTTCTACTGAATTTGACCCCGAGTGAGCCACTTGCCTTGGTACAGAAGTTGCCCTGCTTTGATAACTCGATAAAGTTGGATCATTTGTTGTCGAGTGCCATTGATCTGTGTGTCCACAATCTGATCACTAGATTCCTATTGTATGCATTCGGAGTTGAGATTTGTTGGTGTCAGTTGTTCTACTACGTCTGAGGTGTCCAATAATGGTGGGAAATAAGGGAAAAGGAGATCCACATTGAACACTGGGTGCAGGCCAAGGAAAGGAGGAATGTTGAGCTCAAAAAAGTTATCCCCCATGGCCTTTTTGATGGTGTACGACCCATAATGGAGTGGGAGAATATTCCTATGGGGTCTTGTAAGGCATTCTTTCTGTAAGTGCAACCAAACTTTGTTGCCCACCTGAAACTTATGTGGCACCTAATGTTGATCATGGCATTGCTTGTACTTATCATTGGACTTTTGTAGAATATCCTGAACCTATTGGAGGATGTGTTGGATCTGCTCAATGAACCAGGTGGATTTTTTAGCTTCAGTTGGAGGAGGAGATGAGTCGGTCGAGGTGACCACAAGGGGAAGTGCAACATCTATGGGACCCAATGGTTGGAATCCCAACCCCACCTGAAAAGGATTGTGGCTGGTTGATCTATGCAGGGCTCGGTTGTAGTTATGTTGGAGATAGGGAAGGCTCTCATCCCATGTGCGAGGGTGATTTGAATTATACATGCAAAGGATATGCACAGTCATTCAATTTACGACCTCATTTTGGCCATCTTTCTGGGGGTGGAAGGTCATGGATTTGGTGAGCTTGGTGTCCAGAAGTGACTAGAGACTCGACCAGAATGTGCTGATAAATCGACTATCTCGATCTAATAAAATTGTTTGTGGGATTCCAAAATGTACCCAAACCCATTCAAAGAAGATCTTGGAAGTGGCCTCTGTTGTGATGTTCTGATTGTAGGAAACCATAATCTCCATCTTAGAAAAGCAATCAACTACCACAAAAACATAGTCATTTCCCTTCTTGGTGGATGGGAGGTCCGACATGTAGTCCATTTAGATGGATTCCCATGCCCTGTCAGGAGTAGGAAGAGGGGTGTACAGTCCCTATTTCTTAGTGGTCGGTTTGGAAATAGCACAGGCAGTGTAGGACCTAATATACTTGATGACCTCATGTCGAAGTTTCGGCTAGTAGAAATGTTTTTGTAGCATCACCACTATGTTTTTTACGTTGAAGTGTCCTACCACCCAACTTTAGTGGGCTTTCCAGATCATCCTCACTCACTCACTCACTTGAGGGGACACAAATATGGTCCAAACGACACAACAACCCATCCTGAAGATGAAAATTATCGACAACTGTGTTTGCACCCAACATTTGGTAGGTGGTGGTGAAGTCTAGGTCTGTCTCATAGAGTTGGGGCCGTCCAGAGGTCTCATGTCTATAATATTATAGCACCGTGGTGAGTGTCAAAACTAGTGGTCTGCTAAGGCAATCAATGACGCTATTGGTGCTTCCTATTTTATACTTGATGTTGAGGTGGAATTGCTGCAAGTATGTGGACCACTTTTGATGGCGATCATTCTGCAATTTTCCTTGTCTCTACATGAACTGCAGTGGATTATGATCAGTGTGGATGGCTATTACTTCCCAAGAATGTAACGTCTCCACTAGCGGTAGGCTTACACAATGGAGTACATTTCTTTTTTATAAGTAGGGTACTTATAGATAACATCTAATAGTGTCTCACTATGATAAGCCACAGGGTGACCGTGCTGAGTGAGAATGATGCCCACCGCATAGTCTGAAGCATATGTCTCAATATCAAAGGGCTACTACAAGTTTGGTAGTGAAATTACTAGGGTTGAGCACACGCGCTACTTAAAATCATCGAACATTTTTTGTTGGGACTGGCCCTATGCAAATTTCACCTTACCATCGCCCCTAGTTATTTGGTTGAGGGCCCATGCGATATGGCATAATCCCAACATGAACTTGTGGTAGAAATTGGCAAGGCCCAAGAAGATCCAAATATCAGTGAGTGTGGTTGGGGCTGGCCAATCACAGATGACTTGGAGCTTGGATGGATTGACATGTACGTCATGCTGATCAATGATGTAGCCCAGGTAATGGACCCTTTCCATGCCGAAGGAGAATTTTTCCAAGTTGGCATATAGCTTTTTCTCCCACAAGGTGTGCATATAACTTATGAATCTTACTAAAGTATTTCCCCCCCATGAGTTGATCAAGGAGGTCTTCGATTCAGGGAATCGGGTTCTGGTTTCTGACTATGATTTTATTCAGATCCTAGTAATCAATGCAGAGTCACCAGGTTCCATCTTTCTTTTGTACTAGCATGATTGAGCTCTCGCAAGGTGATGAAATGGGACGGATGTGCCCCTTGTGAAGCAGTTTTTGGATCTTTCGCTTGATTTCCTCATTCTCTAACAAAGAGCGGTGATAGACTGTCCCATTGGGTAGCGGTGCATTGGGAGTCATATCGATGGGGTGCTTGACCTAGCAATGCAGAGGTACCTCAATAAGTGAGGAGAAGATATCTAAGTATTCTTCCATGACCTATCTACTTGCTTATTCTGTGTGGAGAGGTCGGCCACAGAGACCCTGGATGTGGCTATGATATTTTGCTTATTCTAAGAGGGAATCACAAAGAAGAAAAACTTCCCCATCTGAGAGATGACCTTCCTGCATTTCTTAGCATAGATCAAGGAAATAGCACTAGGTGGGACTTCTTTGGGTATCTTGTACAATTTCTTGTTCAAAGTAATAATAACACTATGAGGCCTAGACTCATATACATCATGACATTTCCATAAGTAAGGTTAGCCCAAAATAACATCACAAGCTTCGAGAGGAGAAACATCACACAATACCTCATCTTTGAAGGGCCTGATTCCATATGAAAGTCGACATTGTTGGCTGATGTGGAGATATCTTCCTTGGCGAAGCCATCTAATGGTGTAGAGTTGTGGGTGCGGCGTTGTCGGCAGGGCCAACTGATTGATGACCTCTACTGAGATGAGGTTCTTCTGGCTACTGCTATCAACGATGAAGTGTAGTGGGGTGTATATTACCCACATCTATGAATGGAAGAGGTGTTCTCCTTCTTTTGGCTCATCTAGTTCACCAGGATAGATCTTGGTGGTAGCAACGGTGGCACTGGGTTCTGCGTCAATGATCCTTCTTCCCCTCTCTCATTCTGGCTTAGAGTTAGAACCTGTATTTGATTAATAGGTGTTCACTTCAGCCACCAATGACTGCTTTGAGCAACAATCAACAATGTTATGCCAAGGGCTCTTATGGAAGTCACACCACTTCCCCGCATCTTTCTTTGTCTTTCCGGTGTCCTTCCTTGTTTGCGTCTTGGACTGGTTGTATCGATACTATCCATATTTTATTTTTCCTTTGTTCTATGGGTTGGGGCCGCCCTTTCCTAGATTTTTCTGTGATGGGTTACCAGGCCCAAATTTTCGCGTCTTTTGTTTGAGCTTCTGCTTGATTTTGATGGCATATCGATAAGCTGCGCCCAAGGATGAGATGTCCAAAAATTCCATTTCAGTCTAGATGTATCTATGTAGAGAGTTGCAATACTTGAGCACCAAATGTTGCTATGAATCTTTGATACCCAGCTTGGTGTGCAAGGTATGGAAGATATTTGTGAAATCTTGCACTACTTGGTCTCTTTCTTGTCACAGTGTGGTCCAATTGGTATACAAGTCATCATAACTTATGACAGGGTAGTATTGTTCTTTAATACCATCCCTAAAGGATTCCTAGGTGGTTGTGATTGTAAATAATGAGGTTTCCTCTATTTCCTTTTGCTCACAGAAAGTTTCCCACCAATCTTTGACCTAGGGAACAGCTTTGAGGAGCACAAAAGTAATATTTTTTTTATTTGAAGAGTTATGGACAGAAAAATACGCTTCTAGTAGATTCAACCACTTGTATACAACATCTGCGTCTATATGACCTTCAAATAAATAAATATTGAAGTTTATTTGTACTTTGAAGGGGGCGGTACCTCCGCTCGAAGAAGATGTGTCTCCTGTTGGTAGTCACCGAAGGATTTGTGTGAAATTATCCATCATCTCGTTCCTTTGTTGCCTGAGGGCTTCCTCAATCAACGGTTTGAAAGGATCTCATGTCCTATCATATTTATTTTTTCCTACCATGAGAGGTCACTTGGGCATGAGAGATCCTTTTTCCTCAAGAGAAACAAGCTCGAGACCCAACTCTTTGTACTCCGACCTCATTGGGGACATGCATTAAGACAACAAGGAGAGAACTTCTCTGATACCACTGATCCATATTTTATGAGAAGAACAAAATGAATATAGATTATTAATAGGTGCTTAACAAAAATTAATAGAGATACAATAAAAATGGTTTTCTATTCAATAAGGAAATAAGTTGAAACTGTAAAATGCAGTGGAAACAAGCTTGTTGGAATGGTGGCGGCTTATCTCTAAGAAGAGATGCGACGACTGCGCTCATTCGCAAGAAGATGATTAAAATGAGTCTTGGAAGGCATTTTTACAATAAACAGGAATTCCAAAAACCCTATACATCCAAAAACCTAACCCTAGAAGATGAAGCACCAAAATTCATGTGGGCCCCGTCTGGGTAAATTAGTACATCAATTTCTCAGGGTCATAACTTTTGCATACGATCTTCGTTTTAGGCATATGATAGCCCATTGAAAAGGTATAGTCAAGGATATTCATTTTGGGGAATCAATGATTCCTTTAGATATCATTGATAATCTCGATCCCGAAAAACCTTCATTTAGGCCCTCAAAATGGTCCCAGAAGTTAAAACTACTAAAAATAGTAAATTGCCAAAATTGCCAAAAAATTGTTTTGAGGAAGTTGGAAAAGGTGGGCGGACACCGATATCCACCTACATCACTAGGATCCAAGCATTAAGAGAGGATTGTATGGAAATCAATTAATGGCTAGAATTTCCTTTCTTGGGATTCTGATATTCTGGCTTCTTATTCTTTGCACCCCTTAGGGATGTGATCTCCAAGGTTGTTTTTCTGAATTATTTGGGTCATTAGATATATATTTTTCTTCATACATGCTAATTTTGGATGTAATCCTTTATGGTAGTAAGTTCATTTCTCCCCTTTTCTTCCCTTTCCACCTTTGGATTTGGAGGAATCGTTGAAGGGTTTTTACTACCCTTCCTTCTTCAGATTTTCATGTGCTTTCCTTTTGTATTTATCTTTAGATTTTGGATATTGATGATCGTTGTCATCTTGAACAGTAAGTACATGAACCTTTGGGCCTTTGATTTTTCCCATATTGATGAGCTTGTTATTCTCTTGTGTCAGAGACTTGATAAAGGCCTCAAGAGAGGGAACCATCAAGGTAGATCCAAATGTGAACCTAACTGAATGAAATGTGGATACAAACATTGATTATTCTGGACCAAGTTTGGAGAAAATGGTGATAACCATTTGTTTCTCCTTTTTATATTTATCAACCCCGCAAGCCTTGAGTTGTTACAACAAATCCTTATATTTTGTAAATAAATCTTGGAGATTGTTGAATCTTTTTGGATCCAATGTGAGAAATTCCACCTCAAACATGTTTCCCATCATCTCATATTATTTTCCAAAAATACCTTCCATGGTGGTCCAGGCTTCAATGGGGGTTTTACAGGAGGATATGTGAAAGAGGAGTTAAGGAGAAATGAGACTGAAAATTGTTTCGAATGCTTCATCCATTCGATTTAGATACTTGGATTTTTTTATGGCTAATGTTGGTTCTATCTTTGTGTTCATGGTTAACTTGTACAATCCTCTACTTCTAATGTGAATTATCATATTCTCCTTCCATGCAAATAAGTTGTAAGGTGTAAGAATGAATTCTTTTGGAAATTCCATTTTTCCGCTGTCTTCAATCTTCGGTACCTGCAAAAATAATTTGGTGTGTATTTTCCCTAGTAGTACGTCA
>JZKD02S1789913.1:34358-54117 GCA_000966675.3 Picea glauca | reverse complement strand
ACGGTTTATATTGGGGCGCTCGGATCTACGAACAAGATTGGATTCTGGACCCCCTTTTCCTTTCTACCTTTAATAAGGGGGGGGCGGGGGTTTGGAATGGGTGACTTTGCGTGGGTCCCCCTATCATCCCCTCACGATTTCCTCCACCTTTCACCTTCTGACATCTGTCTTCCACTCTATATCTCACTTCCACTCATGGGTGTGTACCACGTGTCAGTGGGTCGAAAAGAAAAGTGAGAATGGTGGGACCTGATGATGTTGTTCGCGGTGATGTGGAACCTCCTGAGGGTGCCACTTGATACTGTGGATGTGGGAGACAGTTGTGCTATGTGGGCCCAGAGGGTAAAGTAAATCAGGATTTCGAAAGTCGGGGATTGGAAAGGAAAGCAAGTCTGAAAGCTTCAAGGACCTAAACCCGAAGTCTCGAAGTCCCAAAATCTTCGAATATGGAAGAACTGGAATGGATTTTAACCGTTGGATGTTGGGTAAATGTATACTGTTGATCCATCCAATTTATGCAAATTCGGTAAATCAGAACTCCGGGAGATAGTTGTGTGTGCCTTAAAATCTTTGAAGGCTGAAGGCCCGAGTAGCACCTAGTATTCTAGCACTTGGTCATGACCCTTGATCAAGTGGGTAGGGACTAAGAAAGAGGGAGCTATCACCCAAAAGTACAGAGCCGAGCAGATCTCGAAAAAATCATGGAATCAAAATGTTTTCTTATTCGTGTTGGTTTATGAATGTTGTAGTTTTATTAAGGGTTTAAGGCCTAAAAAACTTCGGTTGACTGCACTTTGTGTGTGCAAAGCTCAACGAGTGTCAGGACAGCCGCGAATCGATGCTAATTATATAAGTGGAAGAGGTGCGGAGTGCCTCTGATTCAGAGAACAAAAGAGAAGGAAGGGATGGAAACTTGGGAGTCGAAGGATCAAACTCTAATGGGCAGGGAAAAGAGATGGATAAGGAAGGACATATGATGAGACTCATTGAAATATTTCAAAAATATGCCCAGGCTCACTGAGAATATAATCGAAATCTCATGAGGGTCAGGGATCAGTAGGGTGAATTCAAATTAAAGATGTTGAAGAGCCTGGAAAGAATAGAAAGGAAATTGGAGAAGGAGAGTGACTCAAACAAGATAGAGAGTCGCAGGACCCCTGAGAGGAGAAGAATATTGAGGAATGGTAGAAGACATCATCATCGCTACCCAAATAATTCCAGTAGGGAGGCACACAATAGTTCAAGCCCATCTCCTACCAGAAAGCACAGGAGATCTGGGATGGATGAATTGAAAGGGGAAATGAACAAGATCAAGCCTCCAACGTTCAATGGAGAACATAAGAAGGAGGAAGATGTTGAAACATGGTTTCTTGGCATGAGGAAATATTTACAACTACAAAATTATTCCTCTCATGCAGAAGGAAGAATTGTGATGTATCAACTAAAAGGAAAAGCATTCATGTGGTGGGATCAGTTTGTTCAGGTGAAACACATTAGAGATAAAGATATCACTTTGAAGGAATTCAAGAGGTATTTCGAGAGGAAATACCTGTCTAAAAGATACTACAATAGAAAGATGAAGGAGTTCTTTGAACTCAAGCTGGGCAACATGACCATTGATGAAGACGAACGAAGATTTTTGGAATTAATGAAGTATGTTCCATTCATCAAAGATGAGGCTGTCAAGATTCAAAGGTATCTGAGTGGACTGCCACCTTCCATTGGTGACAAGATTTAGTATGATGATCCTAAGACTATGGAAGAAACAATAAGAAGGGAGAAATGCCTGTATGAACAACAAAGAGAAAAACCTACCTTTCAGAAGGCTTGGGATGACCAGAAGAAGTTTAAGAAAGAACAGAGGAAGAAGGGAAACAAACCTCCCTTTTTAAGAAATAGTCCTGAAGGACATCCATCATTTAGAGAGCCAAGAATGGCTAAAGTAGAGGAACAAAGGCAGAGACAGACACCCATTCAGTGTTGGGGCTATAAAGAGAACCACAAGTATAGAGATTGTCCCCATAAAAATGGCAAAGCAAGAGTTGTCCATAATGTTCAACAAGTTGAAATAGTGGAGGACATGGGCAGTAGAATGCCAAGGATCTATGTAGCCTTGGACAACAAGCAAGTTGAATTTTAATCACACAAGATTGAAGTGGAAGGTATGATTAACAAACAACCATTTATTATTTTAATTGATTCAGGGGCTATCCATAGTTATGTAGATCCTAGGGTGGTGGAAAGTTTGCATTTATCAAAAAGAAAACATGAAAAGTCTTGGTTAGTGCAGTTGGCTATAGAGGAAAGTCACTGAGTTGGTTAAGTCTTGTCCTGTGGACATGAAGGGATTGAGCACGAAGGCTAAATTGAATATTCTGCCTTTAGGCTCTTACAACTACTTAATTGGGATGGATTGGTTGGACTAGCACCATGCCCTTCTGGACTGTCATAGAAATAAGTTTACATGCTTGGATGAGGAGGGGAATCAGAAAACTGTCCAAGGGATTTCTAGAGCTATGGTTGTTAGAGAAATCTTAGCAATGCAGCTAAAGAAGTGCTACAGATAAGGTTGTCAATTGTTTGTAGCCCATGTGAAGGAAGCATCCAGAGATGAAGTTTCAAAATTGGAGACCGTGTGGTACTCACAGAGTTCAAGGATGTATTCCAGGAAGTACCTGGACTACCTTTGAAGAGAGACATTGATTTTTTCTATAACTTTGATGCTTGGAGAAGCCTCAGTTTCGAAATGTCCTTATAGAATGAGTACGCCAGAATTAAAAGAGTTGCAATTGTAGCTTGACGAGCTTCTAAAGAAGGGGTACATTCACCCAAGCGTGTTACCTTGGGGTGCCCCGGTCCTGTTTGTGAAGAAGAAGGATATGACGTTGAGGTTGTGCATTGATTTCAGACAATTGAACAGAGTAACTGTCAAGACTAAGTACCCGTTGCCGAGGATTGATGATCTTTTCGATCAGTTGAAAGGTGAAAATATATTTTTGAAGATAGGTCTCAGATTGGGATATCACCAGGTAAGGATAAAGGATGAAGACATCAGCAAGACCACCTTCAGAACAAGGTATGGTCATTACGAGTTCACAGTGGTACCATTTGGGCTATCAAATGCACCTGTTGCTTTTATGTGCTTGATAAATGGTGTATTTAGGGAATATCTATACAAGATTGTCATAGTCTTCCTAGATGACATTTTGGTGTATTCCAAGTCAGAGGACGAGCATGAAAAACACCTAAGAATGGTGTTGCAAGTGTTGAGAGAACAACAAATGTATGCCAAGTTGAGAAAATGCTCATTTTATCAAAGGAAGATACATTACTTGTGGCACATTATTTCAAAACAAGGGATCATTGTGGATTCTGAGAAGGTTGAGGCCATCTGAGAATGGTCAGTGCCAAGGAATGTGGTGGAAGTTAGATACTTTATGGATCTGGCAAGCTATTACAAAAGGTTTATCACTGGGTTCTTAAAGATAGCTCACCCTATCACTTCTTTGCAAAGGAAGGAGAAAAAGTTTCAGTGGACTAAAGAGTGTGAGAATAGTTTCGAGGGATTGAAGGAGTTGTTAACCAACACTCTAATCTTAAGCATTGTAGATCCAATTGTGGATTTAGTGGTGTGCACATATGTGTGTAAAGAAGGGTTGGGAGGAGTTCTCAAACAGAATGGATTTGTAATCTGTTATGAGTCCAGGAAGTTGAAAGAGAATGAAAATAATTATGCCACTCACTATTTCAAGTTGGCAACAATCATTCACGCTCTGAGGAAATGGAGACATTACCTCATGGGAAGGAGATTTGAATTGAGAACAGAACATAATGGTCTGAAATATTTATTTGATCAGCCAACCTTAAATGCTAGACAAAGTAGGTGGCTGGAATTTCTGTGTGAATACGACTTTGATATCAAACATATCAGAGGGAAGGAAAACAAGGTGGCCAATGCACTCAGCAGAAAGGTGCATGACTTACATGCTTAATCCATTAGCATGTACAGGACTGATATTAAGAATAGAATTTCGGAAGCTGCAAATGTAGATTTGCAGTACAGAGACTTGGTAGCAAAGCTATAACAGAGTGAGAGACCACAGAAAGAGGAAAATTACACCTTGGAAGCGGATGGAATACTTCTATACAAAAACAAAGTGTATATACCCAATGTCCAGGATTTGAAACTTACAATTCTAAGAGAAATGCATAATGTGACTTATGTTGGACACCTTGGATATTAGAAGACTGTGGCAGCAATCAAGATACATTAATTTTGGAAGGGTATGAAGAAAGAGATTGTTGAATACATCACCAGATGTATGGAGTGCTAGAAAGTTAAAGATGATCATAGGCACCCAGCAGGGTTGTTGCAACCTTTGCCCATTCCTGAATGGAAGTGGGAAGTGGTGATAATGGATTTTATTATAGGATTGCTCAGAACGAGCAAGCTGCATGATTCGATCATGGTGGTGGTGGACAAGATTACAAAAGATGCCCATTTTATTCCACTGAAAACTACTCAGAAGGCAGGAAATGTTGTTGATATTTTCTTAAAGGAAGTGGCACAATTGTACAGAATTCCTAAAACTATTGTCTCTGGCAGAGACCCAAAATTCACCTCGAATTTCTGGAAAGGATTGTTCAAAGGATTCAGAACGATTCTGAATTTTAGTATAGCATATCATCCTGAGTCTGATGGACAGTTAGAGAGGGTGAACAGAGTAATAGAAGACATGATGAGAATGTATGTGATGGACAAACCATCAAGATGGGAAGAATACCTACATTTGGTAGAATTTGCCTACAACAATGGGTATCATGCATCATTGAAGATGAGCCCATTTGAAGAACTTTATGGAATAAATTGAAACACTCCAGTGAGCTGGGATAATCCAGCCAATAGAGCAATAGTTGGGCCAGAGTTGCTCAAGGAGATGGAGAACCAAATGTTAAAAATTAAGCAGAATTTGAAACCTGCTCAGGACAAGAAGAAAATTTATGCTGATAAGAACATAACCCACAGATAATTCAAAGTGGGTGATCATGTTTTCCTGAAAGTGAAAACTAACAGGAGTTCCCTGAAGCTGGGAAGTTGTGCCAAATTAGCAGCCAGATTTTGTGGGCTATTAAAAATCCTGGAAAGGATTGGGCCAGTTGCATACATGCTTGCATTACCTGCATCTATGACTGTACATAATGTGTTTCATGTTTCATTTCTTAAGAAATATATACCTTATGCTAATCATGTTATCGATTGGAATGTGATTCAGGTGGAAACAGAAGGTGTCATGCAAGTGCATCCTATGCACATATTGGACAAGAAAAAAAAATAGCTCTGGAATCAAGCTATAAATCTTGTAAAGGTCCAGTGGACCTGGTACAGTCCTGAGGACGTGACATGGGAGCATAAGGATGTTATGCGGGAAGAGTACCCACATCTTTTTTAAAATTTTGAAAAGCTTGCAGATATAGTGTAAATTTGCACTGAGGACAGTGCAAAAATAAGGGGAGGGGGATTGTAATGTCCCCAACGCTGAGCCTTGTTGTAAATAAATTTTATGAAATGAAATGTAATTATTTTTTATAGGTTGGTGAGCCAAGTTTATATAAGCTGGTGGGCTTATGTGATTGTTAGGCCAGAGAGCCTAAGTGTTGAAGGACAAGAGCCTTTTTTTGTACATGTATCTATGCACATTATTCATAAAAGTATAAACACTACCGNATCTATCTTCCACTCTATATCTCACTTCCACTCATGGGTGTGTACCATGTGTCAGTGGGTCGAAAAGAAAAGTGAGAATGGTGGGACCTGATGACGTTGTTCGCGGTGATGTGGACCCTCCTGAGGGTGCCACTTGACACTGTGGATGTGGGAGACAGTTGTGCTATGTGGGCCCAAAGGGTAAAGTAAATCAGGATTTCGGAAGTCGGGGGTTGGAAAGGAAAGCAAGTCTGAAATCTTCAAGGACCTAAACCCAAAGTCTCGAAGTCCCAAAATCTTCGAAGATGGAAGAACTGCAATGGATTTTAACCGTTGGATGTTGGGTAAACGTATACTGTTGATCCATCCAATTTACGCAAATTCGGTAAATCAGAACTCTGGGAGATAGTTGTGTGTGCCTTAAACTCTTTGAAGGCTGAAGGCCCAAGTAGCACCTAGTATTCTAGCACTTGGTCATGACCCTTGATCACGTGGGTAGGGACTAAGAAAGAGGGAGCTATCACCCAAAAGTACAGAGCTGAGCAGAGCTCAGAAAAATCGTGGAATCAAAATGTTTTCTTATTCCCGTTGGTTTATGAATGTTGTAGTTTTATTAAGGGTTTAAGGCCTAAAAAACTTCGGTTGACTGCACGTTGTGTGTGCAAAGCTCAACGAGTGTCAGGACAGTCGTGAATCGATGCTGATTATATAAATGGAAGAGGTGTGGAGTGCCTCTGATTCAGAGAATGAAAGAGAAGGAAGGGATGGAAACTTGGGAGTCGAAGGATCAAACTCTAATGGGCACAGAAAAGAGATGGATAAGGAAGGACATATGATGAGACTCATTTAAATATTTCAAAAATATGCCCAGGCTCACCGAGAAGATAGCCAAAATCTCATGAGGGTCAGGGATCAGTAGGGTGAATTCAAATTAAAGATGTTGAAGAGCCTGGAAAGAATAGAAAGGAAATTGGAGAAGGAGAGTGACTCAAACAATATAGAGAGTCACAGGACCCCTAAGAGGAGAAGAATATCGAGGAGTGGTAGCAGACATCATCGTCGCTACCCAAATAATTCCAGTAGGGAGGCACACAGTAGTTCAAGCCCATCTCCTACCAGAAAGCACAGGAGATCTGGGATGGATGAATTGAAAGGGGAAATGAACAAGATCAAGCCTCCAACGTTCAATGGAGAACATAAGAAGGAGGAAGATGCTGAAACATGGTTGCTTGGCATGAGGAAATATTTGCAACTACAAAATTATTCCTCTCATGCAGAAGGAAGAATTGTGATGTATCAACTAAAAGGAAAAGCATCCATGTGGTGGGATCAGTTTGTTCAGGTGAAACACATTAGAGATAAAGATATCACTTGGAAGGAATTCAAGAGGTATTTTGAGAGGAAATACCTGACTAAAAGATACTACGATAGAAAGATGAAGGAGTTCTTTGAACTCAAGCTGGGCAACATGACCATTGATGAAGACGAACGAAGATTTTTAGAATTACTGAAGTATGTTCCATTCATCAAAGATGAGGCTGTCAAGATTGAAAGGTATCTGAGTGGACTGCCACCTTCCATTGGTGACAAGATTTAGTATGATGATCCTAAGACTATGGAAGAAACAATAAGAAGGGAGAAATGCCTGTATGAACAACAAAGAGAAAAACCTACCTTTCGGAAGGCTTGGGATGACCAGAAGAAGTTTAAGAAAGAACAGAGGAAGAAGGGAAACAAACCTCCCTTTTTAAGAAATAGTCCTCAAGGACATCCATCATTTAGAGAGCCAAGAATGGCTGAAGTAGAGGAACAAAGGCAGAGACAGACACCCATTCAGTGTTGGGGCTATAAAGAGAACCACAAGTATAGATATTATCCCCATAAAAATGGCAAAGCAAGAGTTGTCCATAATGTTCAACAAGTTGAAATAGTGGAGGACATGGGCAGTAGAATGCCAAGGATCTATGCAGCCTTGGACAACAAGCAAGTTGAATTTTAATCGCACAATATTGAAGTGGAAGGTATGATTAACAAACAACTATTTATTATTTTAATTGATTCACGGGCTATCCATAGTTATGTAGATCCTAGGGTGGTGGAAAGTTTGCATTTATCAAAAAGAAAACATGAAAAGTCTTGGTTAGTGCAGTTGGCTATAGAGGAAAGTCACCGAGTTGGTTAAGTCTTGTCCTGTGGACATGAAGGGATTGAGCATGAAGGCTAAATTGAATATTCTGCCTTTAGGCTCTTACAACTACTTAATTGGGATGGATTGGTTGGACCAACACCATGCCCTTCTGGACTGTCATAGCAATAAGTTTACATGCTTGGATGAGGAGGGGAATCAGAAAACTGTCCAAGGGATTTCCAGAGCTATGGTTGTTAGAGAAATCTTAGCAATGCAGCTGAAGAAGTGCTACAGATAAGGTTGTCAATTGTTTGTAGCCCATGTGAAGGAAGCATCCAGAGATGAAGTTTCAAAAATTGGAGACCATGTGGTACTCACATAGTTCAAGGATGTATTCCAGGAAGTACCTGGACTACCTTCGAAGAGAGACATTGATTTTTTCTATAACTTTGATGCCTGGAGAAGCCTCAGTTTCGAAATGTCCTTATAGAATGAGTACGCCAGAATTAAAAGAGTTGCAATTGCATCTTGACGAGCTTCTAAAGAAGGGTTACATTCACCCAAGCATGTCACCTTGGGGTGCCCCGGTCCTATTCGTGAAGAAGAAGGACAGGAAGTTGAGGTTGTGCATTCATTTCAGACAATTGAACAAAGTAACTGTCAATAATAAGTACCCTCTACCGAGGATTGATGATCTTTTCGATCAGTTGAAAGGTGAAAAAATATTTTTGAAGATAGGTCTCAGATCGGGATATCACCAGGTAAGGATAAAGGATGAAGACATCAGCAAGACCACCTTCAAAACAAGGTATGGTCATTACGTGTTCACAGTGGTACCATTTGGGCTATCGAACGCACCTATTGCTTTTATGTGCTTGATGAATGGTGTATTTAGGGAATATCTAGACAAGATTGTCATAGTCTTCCTGGATGACATTTTGGTGTATTCCAAGTCAGAGGAAGAGCATGAACAACACCTAAGAATGGTTTTGCAAGTGTTGAGAGAACACCAAATGTATGCCAAGTTGAGAAAATGTTCATTTTATCAAAGGCAGATACATTACTTGTGGCACATTATTTCAAAAGAATGGATCATTGTGGATTCTGAGAAGGTTGAGGCCATCCGAGAATGGTCAGTGCCAAGGAATGTGGTGGAAGTTAGATACTTTATGGGTCTGGCAAGCTATTACAAAAGGTTTATCATAGGGTTCTCAAAGATAGCTCACCCTATCACTTCTTTGCAAAGGAAGGAGAAAAAGTTTCAGTGGACTGAAGAGTGTGAGAATAGTTTCGAGGGATTGAAGGAGTTTTTAACCAACACTCTAATCTTAAGGATTGTAGATCTAATTGTGTATTTAGTGGTGTGCACATATGCGTGTAAAGAAGGGTTGGGAGGAGTTCTCAGCCAGAATGGATTTGTAATATGTTATGAGTCTAGGAAGTTGAAAGAGAACGAAAAGAATTATTCCACTCACTATTTCAAGTTGGCAGCAATCATTCACGCTCTGAGGAAATGGAGACATTACCTCATGGGAAGGAGATTTGAATTGAGAACAGAACATAATGGTTTGAAATATTTATTTGATTAGCCAACCTTAAATGCTATACAAACCAGGTGGCTGGAATTTCTGTGTGAATATGACTTTGATATCAAACATATCAGAGGGAAGGAAAACAAGGTGGCCAATGCACTCAGCAGAAAGGTACATGACTTACATGCTTAATCCATTAGCATGTACAGGACTGATATTAAGAATAGAATTTCGGAAGCTGCAAATGTAGATTTGCAGTATAGAGACTTGGTAGCAAAGCTATAACAGAGTGAGAGACCACAGAAAGAGGAAAATTACACCTTGGAAGCGGATGGAATACTTCTGTACAAAAACAAAGTGTATATACCCAATGTCTAGGATTTGAAACTTACAATTTTAAGAGAAATTCATAACGTGACTTATGTTGGACACCCTATATATTAGAAGATTGTGGCAGCAGTCAAGAGACATTAATTTTGGAAGGGTACGAAGAAAGAGATCGTTGAATACATCACCAGATGTATGGAGTGCCAGAAAGTTAAAGATGATCATAGGCACCCAGTAGGGTTGCTGCAACCTTTTCCCATTCCTGAATGGAAGTGGGAAGTGGTGATAATGGATTTTATTATAGGATTGCTCAGAACGAGAAAGCTGCATGATTCGATCATGGTGGTGGTGGACAAGATTACAAAATATGCCCATTTTATTCCACTGAAAACTACTCAGAAGGCAGGAAATGTTGTTGATATTTTCTTAAAGGAAGTGGCACAATTGCACAGAATTCCTAAAACTATTGTCTCTGTCAGAGACCCAAAATTCACCTCGAATTTCTGGAAAGGATTGTTCAAAGGATTCAAAACGATTCTGAATTTTAGTATAGCGTATCATCCTGAGTCTGATGGACGGTTAGAGAGGGTGAACAGAGTAATAGAAGACATGATAAGAATGTATGTGATGGACAAACCATCAAGATGGGAAGACTACCTACATTTGGTAGAATTTGCCTACAACAATGGGTATCATGCATCATTGAAGATGAGCCCATTTGAAGAACTTTATGGAATAAATTGAAACACTCCAGTGAGCTGGGATAATCCAGCCAATAGAGCAATAGTTGGGCCAGAGTTGCTCAAGGAGATGGAGAACCAAATGTTAAAAATTAAGCAGAATTTGAAACCTGCTCAGGACAAGAAGAAAATTTATGCTGATAAGAACATAACCCACAGATAATTCAAAGTGGGTGATCATGTTTTCCTGAAAGTGAAAACTAACAGGAGTTCCCTGAAGCTGGGAAGTTGTGCCAAATTAGCAGCCAGATTTTGTGGGCTATTAAAAATCCTGGAAAGGATTGGGCCAGTTGCATACATGCTTGCATTACCTGCATCTATGACTGTACATAATGTGTTTCATGTTTCATTTCTTAAGAAATATATACCTTATGCTAATCATGTTATCGATTGGAATGTGATTCAGGTGGAAACAGAAGGTGTCATGCAAGTGCATCCTATGCACATATTGGACAAGAAAAAAAAATAGCTCTGGAATCAAGCTATAAATCTTGTAAAGGTCCAGTGGACCTGGTACAGTCCTGAGGACGTGACATGGGAGCATAAGGATGTTATGCGGGAAGAGTACCCACATCTTTTTTAAAATTTTGAAAAGCTTGCAGATATAGTGTAAATTTGCACTGAGGACAGTGCAAAAATAAGGGGAGGGGGATTGTAATGTCCCCAACGCTGAGCCTTGTTGTAAATAAATTTTATGAAATGAAATGTAATTATTTTTTATAGGTTGGTGAGCCAAGTTTATATAAGCTGGTGGGCTTATGTGATTGTTAGGCCAGAGAGCCTAAGTGTTGAAGGACAAGAGCCTTTTTTTGTACATGTATCTATGCACATTATTCATAAAAGTATAAACACTACCGTGTGTAGAACGACCACGATGAATGAGTGATGGGGGAATAAGATTCCATAGAGTGGGAAAGGGATTAGGGGATGGAAGGTGGGAAGAGGGGCTAAGTGTTGAGCCTAGGGGCTTAGTACTTGGGAATAATATTTTAATATTATTCCAAAAGACATGTGAAATATATGTTTTATCCTAAGTTATTTTGGAATGACAACTGACTTCCAAATGGGGAGGAACACATGCTGATGGAACGCATGCAGTTTCATGGCTGACAAGTGTCAACCCAAGTGCATGCAGATAAAACAATTGATATGAGCTATGATGGGGGTTCTTTTCCCATTCCACTGTCAACCATCTGAGGGGGAGTCCGGTCTGACCTCTGCAGGATTACCCTCGTGCATCTCTAAAGCTGAAAAATCCTGTGTTCATTTCTAGGGAAGCTGGTACATCCTCTGTTCTGAATCCTCAAGCCTGGGTGTGGGATCTTTGTCCCAAAACCATGACCATGAGACTATCCAGTAATTTCTGAGCCTATTTGGGAAGCATGTGTCTATTTTCCCATTGACTGTTGTGGCCACACAATGCTGGATTGCGTGCGACATACTGGCCAATGTGAGTTTGTGTTGAGCCTGTGTGTAACCTCTCTCCAGTGAGGGAGGTGATTGTTGTTGGAAGAGGCAAGTTGTCAGGCATTTGAGCAACTCTCTCCAGGTGAGAGAGTTTGTTGGGAAGTGGTTTCTTCCAGAGAGTGTCCATCACCAGCTTCGAGCTCTGAGACTTTCTGATCCAGCATGTTGCCGAGGCACAGAGAGGGAGGTGTAGCACCGATGGACTGTGCTTGTGAAAGTGTATACTCCCGGGTAGAACATGCATGTGGGGAATGAGATTTTGTGAGTAGTGGGCGTAAGAAGGCATCCTGGGAAGAATCCTTCCATTCATTTTGTGCATTTTTCCCTGTAACCTCAGCCTAGCCTAGGATTCCTTTCCTTGGGGTGGAGCTTAGTCCCAACTCGAGGGTTACCCACTGCTGAGCTTGATGAGCAGTGTGGGCTAAGGCTAGGAAGTTCGTGGAAGGCCTGCACGTGGTTGGTGGAATTACCACCATTTCAAATATAAGTCTCAGATTATGTTTTAATTATGTTTTGCATGCGTGTGTATTTATATTTATCATGTATTATGCTATGCATATGAATTAATGTTAATGCCATGGATTAATTATGTTAGTAGTAATGTTCTGTTGACTCTGAGTTAATGTGTTTAAATTGATTTAAATGCATGTTATATATAAATAAGTATGATATTGTTATTTCGCACAGTAGCATCTACTTGGCCAAAGGGTTAGATGATGTTCGAGGGAGCGTTACAATGATGCTAAGGTATCTACCATTGAAGAAACTAGGGACTTGACCAAAATGACAATGGATGAATTACATGGGTCTCTTATATCATATGAAATGAGAATAGGTACATAAAGTGACCAGCCAAACAATGAAGCAACCTTTAAATCCATAAAAAAGACAAAAGACAAGGATAATGACCTTGATGAAGAAATAACAAATATCGTAAGAAGGTTCTAGAAGGGAAGTGGAAGATACAAAGTTAAGTCTCCTCTCAAATTCTTTAACTGTTGTAGAATAGGACATATTGTTGAAAACTACTACTATAAAAAGAGAATTCTCAACAACAAAAATAGCTTGTACTCCTAGGATGATGAAATCTTCTTAGATGAGAGTGATGAAGAAGATAGTGATGGCGCAGAAGTCATCTTCATAACCTAAGAAACATAGGATGATGATCACAAGAGTTATAAAGAAGAAGAAATCATTTCTGAAGAAGATTTAGATGAAGAAACCTTGATTCCTTTTGGGGATAGAAAGACAATGCAGAGAGTGAACAAGAAGATTAGAATATTGAAAACTTGAAGCATGTTGAAATTGAAAATAACAATCTTATAAACATAAACATAATACTAAAAGGTGAATTGAGTAGTTTTGAAGAAGAGAATTACAATCTTGAAAAGACCATTTATAGCTTGAAGGAACAATTAGAAGATTATGAGAAATTGAAAGAAGAATTGGATCACACAAAAGGGGAACTACTATTGACAATAGAAAAGTTGAAGAACTTTGAAAAAATGCACTGAAAAATTAGATGAGATCCTTAGTAGTCAAAGATCTCCAAATGACAAGACATGACTAGGATACAATGACAGTTTGAAGACAACAAAACAAGAGAAGGAAGATGAAAATGATGAAACCAATACTCCATAAAAATTTGAACAACAAGATAGAAGACTAGAATTCAGAAGGAATGAGACATCAAGAAGATCCTCTCCCATCATGTATGAAAGCAATCATTATGAACGAAACTATAGAAGAATAGATCGTGAAACCAGATGGATCACACCACAAAGAGGACCACTTACTCCCACGTATCAAAATTTATTTCTTGAACATCATTATACTTGTGGAAATTTTGGACACAAGGAAATAAATTGTAGAATCAATGAAAGGAATAACTACGCAAGCTACATGAATGGTGAAAATAGTAGATATGGAAATGTTCGTAGACCTATCAACAGAAATTATAATCCATTTGATCCATTAATGGATCAAAATATTATATGCTACAAGTGCAATAATCTTGGTCACAAAGCATGAGATTGCAGAGATATGAAGGAAGATAATCGTATGCCAAATGTCCCTATACCAAATACAAAATGGAAAAGGAATGAAATTCCACACAATGAAAACTGTCGAATAGCATTGGTCTCTAAAGATTGCAAAGAAGAATATGAATGGTTCATAGACAATGGAGGCTCATCTCATATGACCCGAGATCAAATCATATTTGTCAGCTTGAAGAAAAAGGGTGGAAATGTTACATTTGGAGATGACGCATCTACCAAAATACTTGGAAAATGAACTGTAAAGCTTGGAAGTGAAAATGCAAATGCAAGAAAAGTCCTATTGGTTGAAGATCTGAAGAATAATCTCCTCAGTGTTAGCAAAATATGTGATCAAGGATACACTCTTACGTTTGACTCCCTAAAATGTAAAATACGACAAAATAACTCAGGAATATTGGTTTCAACTACAACAAGAAGACCAAAAAACATATACATCCTAGACATGAAGAAGAGAGAGAATATAAAAGCCGCACAAAAGGATTCCAAGGAAGAAAAAGTCCCAAAGACAAAAAATAAGGATGAAGTATTATTGAGTGCCACATGTTCAAGGGGAGCATCTCCAAAGAAGAAGGTCACCTTATGTCATTGAACTCACAGGGAGAAACCCCACCCTTTACAATTGATGTAAAAGGGGGAGAGTAAATTGGGATCATGATGACAGGGGGACCATGAGTGTTGCCATCAATGAAAAAGGGGGAGATTGTTGGAAGATTGGTTGTTGCCATTGATGTCAACCCTAGTCATTGGTTTTGGACCCCAATATTGATGAAGGTATTTGGACATGAAGGATAGTGCACATGAAGATAAAACACCCAAGGATGGATACTATACATCATGTTGTTTCTGGTGGTAGGTAGCACATCATGTGGATCCTCATGGTTGAGGAGAAATGAATTTTTGAAGATGACAAAGTGAATTGAATAAGGAAGTACAGGTCAACCCTGAAGATAATTAAAGAAAAGAATTACAAAATAAGAAAGTGGCAGTTCATCCCTAATGTTAAAATAAAGTGACATAAATGGTATAGATACATCTCATTAAACATTCATTTTTCAATGTACACAAGTTTGTTAATGAACAAGGATATATAAGTCTAATTTCAGAGGAAATATGAAGTAAAGAATGTCAAATTTCAAGGGAGGATGAAGTCTTTTGGTGATGTGTTCTAAGGTGTTTCAGGCAAAACATTCATAACATCTTCATAAAGAATCCAAATGAAGTGAGAAAAATTGCATTGGAAAGAGTACGAGTTGTAGTTTCATGTATATGAATTTCATAATCTTGTGTTAAATATTGAGTGTGGGGCATGCTGTAAAAGTTTACTCTTCTGAATAAAGAAGAATTGAATAAGGTCTACCATTTTCTCTATAACTCCTTTTCTGGGAGGATACAAGGAGTGAAAATTGGATGAGTTTCAGAGAATACATTGAGTTATATTATCTACAGGATCAGAGTATTCTAAGAAGTGAATAATTGTAGAAGTTGAATAAGTCTCTAGAAGCATGATCAGGTTCTATGTGATGGTTGGTTGATTATGATGATTTAATGTAAAGTTTTATTATTTCTGATATATTCTTGGGTGGAAGGAAAGGGCAAGTATGGATAGCTTGATGTAGTAGTATCGTTAGTGTCATCAGCAAGAACACATGGAAAGAAAGTTTAGTGCTCAAGAATCATTTCAGAATCTCATACATCGGGAGTTACTGTGAATCCTTTGGGGAGATGATGAAGAACAGAAGAAGATAAAGCGCTTGGAGGTGGAATGATCATGAGAGATCAGGGAGTTTCACTCAGAGTCTTGAATGTAACTGAACTTAGGTAGCAGTTAGGTTTTAGTTTTTGAGGTAGATGAGTAGTCAGGGGAGCCCTAAGGACCCTCTGAATTAAATATAGGTTTTGTACTCCCAAATGAGGTTGCTACAAGTTAGTAGGAATTTTCTGAGGTTTAAGTTATTATTTTGATATTAGTTGTAGCCATTTACTTTTGAACGAATATGACAGAGGAAAAATGACCCAAATTCATAGTATTGTTACTATTTGCAATTCTATTTTATTGTGTTTTCATAAATGAATGAATTTCGTTATGAATGGATGAAATTGTGAATGTTAGTATAAGTTTCAATTGTTTCTCTTCTGTTGAGTGAGTGCAAGGTTTTCACATTGAACACAAGGAGTGCATTGATAGAATTTGTTTTGATTATGAAGCTCATAAGAGATAACATGAAACTTTCCCTTTGAAAGGAGTGTAAAGAGACTGTTTTCAGGCGTGCAAAGTCACCTGCAAGAACCAAGTCTTGCGTAAGAATTTGCTACAAAGAGTGAACAGATCCATAATTCAATTCAACTAAGTGTCGAAGGGACTTCATAAGAGTCAAAGGAGAAGAAAGAGAGAAATATCAGAAGGGATAATGACTTCTACAAGCGCAGATGAGGTCTAAGAAATAGACTCGTGGGAGGAACAAAGGTCGAAGCCTTTGAATACCTACAAATCTTATAAATCAGAAGAATTCATAAACTCAAGAAGGGAAGTGAAAACTATCATTGGATCAGCTACAGAGGAAGAGATTTGGTCATCAAATATCCCATCCAGACACTCATAAGAATGCACAGAGGGAGATTATATCTAGACCGTTAGATCTAAATGCAAGGACCAATAGTCATTGGATACAGAGGTAAGTGCACAAACTTTAACATTCTTGAAATGCACGGGGTAAGAAGACTCACAAAAGACAAGTTTGTGATTCCACCACAACCATTGGATCATGGAGAGATCTAGGCCATCGATCAGAGGTAAGCGCAGAATCGACAATCGAGATTTTGCAACACGGATAAAGATATCTTCCAAATTCATGAAACACGAATTCGTAAGTTGATCTGAGCCATTAAATTGTGGGGATTTGTGAGCCATCGATTTGACACTCACAAATATCGGGAAATCAGGAATCGGGAGAATAGAGGTGAACCAACCTCCAAAGTCGTGCAACGTGAAATCATGATTTGATCATAGCCATCAATCGAAGGAAGATCATGGACTGTATATCCAATCATATCGATAGTTCCCGATACGCAAAATCCTGACATGCTTGAGAGTTGAGCCTCAGGTTATGATTGAAGGTCACATTAAGGGAAGACAAGGGAGGAGCTATTACATGCTAGGCTCCTGTCAGGGTTTCAGAGGTCAGGAGAATTAGGGTGACTCACATGCAAGGACCCGACGTGAGAAATTGTGAAATGCCTTTTGGGTTAGACTTGTGGTCACAACCCATGGTCACGTGAAATAAACTTATGCCTAGTGCTTTTTCACGTGGGTTGAGTTACACATAAGACCTGTGGATATTTCGTGAGGATTCTAGAAAGTAATCTAAGTAATCAAAGAGTTGTTCCAACTTGAATATTGAGAAGATCCAATGAATGGGATGTCAGTAGACCCTACTGTGGTGGGGGCATTGCATCAAGTGGTATTAGATCCTTTTTTTTAAAATGATTTATGTAGGTCGAGGAGAGAATACATTAAAGAAGAGATAGTATGATACCATCAAGTGGTATCAGAGTGAATTTTTGTCTGTAGATTTCAAGAAAAGAAGATAAAGGAGACAAAAGAACTCAATGTTGTACTTTGTGTGTGAGAGAAAGTCAATACAATGCCACCAAGGAGATGAGTGGAACAACCTTTATCCAATCAAGTTGTAGAAAGGGAGATGTGAGAACTTCGTGCAAGATTGGAGGCCATGGAGGTAGTGTAGAGAAGAGCACCTGATTCTAGAGACATCAGCGATGTAGAGAGTTAAGAAGTAGAAATTGAAGAATCTAAATGAGAGAATGTTTTCGAAGAACGCTTACTGAGAGGAGTTGCTATATTGGGAGCTAGAGTCAAGATAGAGGTCCCAATGTATGAAGGCAATTTGGATGTTGAAGAGTTGTTGGATTGGGTAAGATCCATGGACAAATATTTCAACTATGAATATGTTGATGAGGATAAGAGAGTGATACATGTTTTCATAAGACTGAAAGGACATGCAACACTGTGGTGGGATGAACTACAGGCTAAGAGGAGAAGCAAGGGAAAAGAGAAGATAAAGAATTAGGACAGAATGGTAGCCAAGCTGAAGGAAAAATCCATGCCCAAAGATTGTTAGATCAATCTGTTCAGGAAGCTACAGAACCTTAGACAAAAGGGTATGATAGTTAAAGAATACATAAAGGAGTTCTACAAGATGAACATTAGAAATGGACAAAGAGAGAAGGATGAAGAAGAAATTGGCAGGTATATAAATGGCCCGAGGTATGAAATCCAGGATGAGATCAGCATGATGTCAGTAAGGACAATGGAGGATTATTATCAGTTTACACTGAAGGAAGAGGAGAAGTTGGCCAGAAAAAAACACCAACGAGGCAGAGGTAAAAGCCCAGTCCTGAACAAAGGCAATGGAGTTGCCCATGACAAGGCACAAAAATCCAAAAATGAGACTGAGGAACCACATAGTCACTTAGAAAGAGGAGGAAGTTCTTGAGGAAGACAAGATGGTGGAAGAAGTTCTTCTAGAGGAAGAGGAAGAGGCAGAGGAGTAGAAGTGATATGTTACACCTGTGGAAAGGTAGGACATAAGTCTTGGGAATGTCTCGAGAGAAAGAAAGAAGGAGAGGGTGAAGCTCACATTTTGGAAGAACAGAGAAGAATTGTTGAAGCAAAAGGAGAAGAGGATGGAACATCCCTGATGTTTAGAAAGGTTCTCTTAAAACCTGAGGCAGAAGTTGAGAATCCAATGCAGAGAAACAACCTATTTAGGACATCTTGCAATAATAAAGATATAGTATGCAAGGTGATAATTGACAGTGGGAGCACTGACAACTTAGTATCCATAGAGATGGTGGAGAAATTAGAGCTAGAGACAACTGCACACCTAAAGCCATATAAAGTCTCATGGTCATAGAAAGGACCCCAGGTAATGGATACTAAATAATGCTTGATTGAATTTAAGATAGGAGGATATAGATATGAAATCGTATGTGATGTAATTCCCATGGGTGTATGTCATATTCCATTAGGAATACCATCGCAGTTTGACAGGAATGCCATTCATGATGGGAGGAATAATACATACACCTTGGATAAGAATGGTAGGACACACATGTTACTAACAATAGAGGAAAATAAAGTGAAAGAGGAAGCCAACACAAGAATACATCTCAATAGTGGGAAGGAACTCCTGAAGGAAGTAAAGAAAGAACATGAGATGCAGTTTGATGTGGTGAGGAAACCTAGAGTTTTCCTTACAAGTACTTCAATGGATGATTTTCCTGAATAAATTTAAGAATTGTTGGATTATTTTGCAGACATAGTGGTGGATGAACTACCTAACTTATTTCCACCCATCAGAAGTATCAGCCATCATATCAATTTAATACCAGGAGCAAGTCTGTCAAACAAAGAAACATACAGACTGGCACCTTGAGAGAATGAGGAGGTAAATAATCAAGCCCATGAGTTGTTAGAAAAGGGTTTGATCAGAGAGATATTGAGTCCGTGCACAGTGCCAGCTATGTTGAGTCCAAATAAAGATGGAGGATGGAGAATGTGTACAGACTCAAGAGCCATTAACAAGAGAAGGTGATGAATGGAAAAAAACCTTTGATACAAATGAAGGTTTTTATAAATGGATTGCTATGCCATTTGGATTAACAAATGCCCTGAGTACCTTCATGAGGTTGATGAATGAACTACTGAAAGATTTCATTGGCAAGTTTGTGTTTGTATATCTAGATGATATACTCATATTTAGCAAGACTAAAGAGGAGCATTT
>JZKD02S1789913.1:0-13420 GCA_000966675.3 Picea glauca | reverse complement strand
ATATGCTTAGTGCTTGAATATATTAGATTGGGATGAATACTACGATGCTCTATTATTAGGGTTTATTTGTGCTGTGAATTAAGGTTAAATAATGATGAATAATGACTGCTAAGGGATCCATTAAGGTTTTGTAATCACATATCTATGTCCCATCTAGGTTGCAGACATCTGAGTCCTACAACCACCCCTGCCTCTACCTCAGGTGAGACTTCATTTTCTTCACAGGTGTTTCCGAAAGGGCCAGTAGTTAGGATTTTGTTGGTGCGTTTTTGAAGCATTGAACCCTGGGTTAGCCCCTATGTGCCAACACATGCCTATGTTCATCTTTGTCAAATATTATTTGGAACACACAGTTTCTTTCAATGTTTCCCATTCTTTTAGAGATAGAGTGGAGTCTATCCTATCGTTTCCTTCAATGAATATTTTTTTACAATTGTATCTATAGTTGTTCATCAAGAGCCTCATATTAGACCTTTAATATTTTATAGATATGCTTCCACCAACAGTCTCAAAAGAATTTTCCATTTTTTGTAGAACATTTTCCACACTTCGTGGATCTTGATCTACAAAATTTGATTTGGTAATATCTAAATGGGCCCTACATCTTGTTCCCAACTTTAAGGCCCACCTTGCCACATTTGGACCTATGGGATTACAATATTTCGACATGTCAACCAAGAATGGCTTCTTACCTTCTATTTCCCTTTCTTGTACATTCCTCTCTATAAATATTTACAAACCTTGACTCAATATTTGTCTTTTAACAAAAGCGGACACATCTTCTGAACCACTAGCAATATTTCTAGCTGATCCAATTCTATCTGTAGGTGCAATAAGTTTATTTTGAAGCACAACAAATGTAGGGGTATTATCTTCACAACTTGCATTAACCAGAAATGCATGCTTCTTGGCCACATCAGATTTGGTAGTAGATAGCTCAATACCGGTCTCTATAGATGTTGGTTCTAACATTTGCTTTAATTTTGAATAAATGATCTCCAAAATTGAATTTCCTTTTATGTCATGATTATTGATAATCTCTTTTAGACTTTGTGTGAAGAGATCATCTTTATGTTGTACATCACCATCTACAATATCTTCCTACACATCACCACATGCATTATCAATTTTCACATCAGCATCACCACTATTATTTCCAGCAGCTACATTGGTTGCATCATTAATGTGTTTGCTTCTACATGGAGTAGGTGGCAATACATATTTATTTCCCTTTGATTTTTTCTCCACTTTCTCTTTGCTATTTTTTTCTTGCCTATAAAAAAAAATCATATTATGTCTTATATACATAAATTTCTTGCCTATAAAACATTAAACAATATTAAACAAATAATATACTACTTAAGTGGATTAACAACTTGCATGTTTGTCAAACCAAGAGAAGATAAATATTCATCATTATTGGCTACATTTTCTCTATGAGAGCACCCATAGTATGTCAATATTTCCGCATTATCGTTCAAGTCATCTAGTTTGTGCTTCACAGGATTTTTCTTCATATCCTAAAGTCCAAATAAACAATAATGTATAAATCAGCCACTTGAATCAGTAGAAGAACAGTGGAATATGAGTTTGAAACTTGGATTTTATTAATTGCATGTGCTGAAAAATTAAGTGCACAAGTGAAATAAAAAAATCGACTTAAAATCGGCCCTTGAAGTGTTGCATATATAACTTGAAATCAACAATAAATAAGTGAAATACAAACTCATATTTTGTACTCAAATCAACAATGGTTAAACAATAAAAATACTTTTAATTTAATTGATTGATTGCTCCAAAAGCCAAACATATAGTAAGATGATCAAATGGGTTTATTATTAACCCTTAACAATAAGTGAAATGCACTTCAAAACATCAATGAACAACTCAAGTTTTGTATACAATGTACCAAAAAAATAATGATGATTAGATTGAAAAATGCATGAGTAAAATAAAAATGAAAAATTACATCATACATATAATAAGAGTTTAGGTGACAAGCTAGTTAAGGTGACAAATCATCATCATAATCATCTCCATTTCCACCAGGATCAGAATCCCAATCACTTGTGTGTGCATCTTCTTTATTTTCTTCATCATCCTCATCTATGGCATGCAATGCATTCTCTCTCCCAATATCTTCATTGGATATCAAAGTCTCTTCTTCAATCACTCTATCATCATCTTCAACCACTTCTTCAAATTTTTATTGTAAATTATCGATGTATTTCCCATCAAGTATTATATCGACAACTTCCATGAATTTTCATTTTGAACTAGACATTTTTTGAATTTCATACATCCATCCAGGGATTCTTACATCATCAATTAGAAATGAATGGTTAATTTGAAGAGGGGAGATGTACGACTCATCCATATTTGATAAAAATTGGCATGTATTTGCACATACAAATCCATACTCACCATGTTCTACTATGGACGGTTTGACCCAATTACATTTTAAAAATATAGGACTATTTTCACGATAATCAACTTGAATAATTTTTTGGATGAATCCAACATAAAATTTATTTTCGGTTTCATGAAGAAATTCAACACTAACAACACAATCACAATTTTCCTTTCTTTTATCCTTTTCTTCCACTCTTAAATGACTCCCATAAGCCCACATTCCACTAAAATTCATAGCCCATATATGTGGAAGTTTTGAAAGCTCACTTTCCTCCATTGTTATATCTTGACCTTCTTCTTTTGCATCATTGACTGCATTAGTAATCCATTCTTGAAATTTTGGAAAAGAATCACCTCCAATCAAATCATGACATCTGCAATTTCGAGGTCAATGTTGCATCCATGTTTGATTCTCTTATTCGTATTTCCTACATAGAATATGAATGTATAATATAATAGGATTAATAATATAAATCTGTAAATGCAATTGAATCAATAAATTATTGTGTAAAAAATATTTTCACTTACACCACTTATCAAATAAAGATGTGTTCTGAAAAAAATAGTCATGTATCACACTTATCTCTTCATGTGATATATTAAAGAACCTTCCATTTCCTTCTAATACTTCACCTACAACTCTCACATATTCTTCATCGTCCCATACATGTCGATTGACACTTTTAAAATCCTTCATGTATTCTGTGCGAAATCCCACGGCTACTTGCATTGAATATCCCTCAGACATGATAGCTTTTGGTTTTTCCCTAGTACGAACATTTTTTTTCAAAACCTTCATATATCTCTCTATAGGATACATCCATATCGTTCTTACTTTGCCACAATGCTCTAGTTCATATTCAATATGTATCAAAAGATGCATTGAAATGTTAAATATTGTTGGTGGAAATTTACATTCCAATAGACAATGGAATTCAATAATGGCATGCCTCAAACTAACAAAGTTCAAAGGATCTAATACATGTAAACTCATTCTCTTTAATATTAGGCCCAACCTTATAATTTCCAATCTTGGTCCATTTGCCAAAATTGATATATTGACCACAATAGGTAAAATATTCTCGATTATGAAATGATAGTTATGGGTCTTGAGGTCTCTTAATTTATTCATGTTAGTTTGGCTTATGATATTACTACTTACATATCTAGTGGGAAAGCGATTCTCAGTCATCAACTTTAAAAATTGTGCACTTCATTTGTCCAGACATAAGGAACACTAGATTTTATATATTTTTCATCATCATATTTTTCAACCCAAAGATTTCGATGAATAATTAGTTGTTTCAAGCATTCACATGATGAAACAGTATCAGAAGCACCAAAAAGGGTTTATATAATATCATAGGATACATTTTTCTCAGTATCCATAAAGTCAACAATATTACTTATGGCTATATCCTTAAATTATGGCAAATTATAAAATATGCACAATCTTTTTACATTGTTTTCATTACATGGATCATCTCTACTACCACAAATACCACCACTTTCAATAAAAAACATTATTTTATGTCCAATCTCAATAATTTATTCACTCGTTATCAGTAATGGTGCTTCATGATTCTCTTCCTGTCCATTGAAACAAGATTTTTTTCNGTATTACTACAAATGAAAGAAACCATGAATGATCACAGAAATATCAACTTATCATAGATATTCAAAGAAAAAGAGTGCATAGAAACAAGAATAGGAGACTTCGACATTGACTGTGTTCTGGATGAGGAAACACAGGTGAATATCATGACAGAAAGAACCTAGGAAGTTTTAGGAAATCCTGTTATGAGTCCTTCATTGGGAGGAATAGGATTATTTAGAGGAAAACTGATAACCCTATGTGGAAGTCTTACCGAGATATCTATGAGTTCCCATGGAACTTCGATAGAGGAATATTTTGAGGTTGTTAAATTTATTGAGAGAAGCACCCCATTTGCTATGTTACTAGGAAAAACCTAGATCGAGAAGGATCAGACCAGAAGAAAAGAAGAGGAAACCATAGAACAGAAGAAGTAAGAACTAAGAGACTTCATGACTAAGAGAATAACACACTTACTAAAAGAATAAGAGGACCAGAAATCTCGATGTCAAAGTTGGAAGAACCCAGGAAGACTTAAAACACCTGTCTATATAGGAGAGTAGAGAACCTACCCAAGACGAAGAAGAAGTATTACTCTCTAACCCTATGAAAGAATCTCAATAGCGCGAAATTACTATGATAAGTATAGATAAGAATCAGAATGGAAGGAGGAATACCAAGACGCAGATCACAGGGAGGAAGGATAGAAATCTTAGTAAGAAGAGAGAAAAGTTTGAAAAATTGCAAGAGGTTCCAGAGGGAACTTTGCAGAAGGAAGGTTTGTAAAACTTGAAATTCGCTGAGATATCATAACAGCACAACATGGAACTTCGCCATGGCAGAGCGATATAACCGTTGGATTCATTATGACCGTTAGATCGACTCTCCCGAATGGTTAGAACAATAGTTATGAACAAAAATCTCGTCATCGGACCATTGGGACCATGTCGTAATGGACATAACTGCATTGATGAAGGCTTCTCACCCATTGGAGAGATATGTTACCTCGTTGTCTACTTATTTCGTCGACTGTTGCACCGAGAAAAAATTTGTGAATTGTATCCGAGCCAACAAAAGAACTCATTTATACTATGATGTGTTTACTAAGATCGACACCTATTCTATTGCAATGAGAATTCATTCATCGATATTCTATCTTGAGTGTGCATTTCAGACGAAATCAGTGCCATATATAATTCCGTAGAATAAATTCTAATCGATTTAATGGTTGAAAAGGTAATGTCCGCAGGAACTCAAGCTTCCTCAATGAGAGGAGTGTAAGCCTCTTCGTCGATTGATCACAGATTTGGACCATACCGACCTACAGCTGAGAAAATAACCAAGCATTGAGATGACTTGGTGAACGTGAAGTTAATCTCGACTATCCTGCCTGACTAGATCCCGCCTCTAGCTGGTGCGGTGAGTTGTGGCAGTGTCCCCAGAGTCTTCGATTACACTCTAGTTACTGCGTACCTCTCGAAGGGGATATGTAAAGTTTGACCGTAGCTGGATAAGATCATGGCATTAAAATTCAACGACTTCAACCTAGAGGATCGCAAGAACCACAGTATGCTCGCTCCTCATAGGTATTTGACTAAGACGAAGGGGAAGAACTCGAGGATAATCCCCCAACCATGGACTATGGACCTCACGCAGTCCATTGTCCTGAACGTAATGAGGATACTACATTTTGAAAGGAACCAGAAGGTTAATGCATGCGTTAAGCTCCTGCTTTCATGCTTCCATGGAGGCTATATGTGACTAGACAGATGCATCACTGTTGATCCGACGCTAATCCATAGGATCAGCAGATTGAGCATGCAGGGACCTGACCCACAAGAATTCTACCCAAGGAAGGATACACACTATGCACGTGCACAGCAGATTAAAGATACATATGGTGATGTAGAAAATGGGGTGTGAGGCTACAAGGTAGCCTCCATCCAAAATGGTGTAGTGTGCCTGTCCTGCCAGTTGATCGCAGGAAATCTAGTGAGAAAGAAAAAACCTACGCAAGTCACAGGGTTCGTTGTCAACCTCGCTAGAAAATTTGTGGAAGGATTCCAGATGAATTGGGAAAAATATTTAGTCAACCAGTTAGAATTAGATTTCCACTAAGCTTAGTATCAGGGCTATGAGTTCCATTTTAGCTAGCTGTTGATCCTCATCGCATTTACTACTTGGGAGATGCCAAAAGGTGCGACCTTCATGGACATTGAGCCATTTGAGCCTCTCGCTGCAAAGTTCACCATGCTCTAATACTCGAGTGATATGGGGAAACAATGACAGTTGAACATGTTATTCCATACTTATTATCTCTAGTTAAAGAAGGATATTGAAGTTGTCCCTCGTATGACGTCGAACACTCTACACTGGTTAAGGCCACTTATGGATTTCCTTGTAGATCGACACTTCATGTATATCACTGCATGTGTCGATGAGAGTAAATAAGAGATTTGGTCATACTATAAGCTCACAGAGGAGGACCTAGAAGAAATAACCAAGGAATGGTCTGCAAAGCTCCTTATCCCTGTTAACCCCACAGAATTGTCTGACCTTGAACAAATCAAAAGCCTAGAGGCCACTCGCGAAACACATGATACACCTAAAACCAATAGAAGGAAGAAGACAGAAGAGGTCCAACAGTTGAGCAGTACCTCATAAGAAACCACTTCAGAATCACCTAGATGAGGAGGTTATAATGAAGTATATAAAGAAGAAACCAATGGAAAAGAATATCAACAGAAGCACAGTGAAGTAACACCACCTAGGGATCTTGTTGATGAGGTTGATCCCTCTAAGAAAAGGAAGGTTTGCCCCGTGAAACCTACCTCATGGAAGAAGTCCAAAGCTACTAAGACTAAGCTGTAGACTGTGCTCACACTCGATGACTTCAACTTCATCATCGTAGTTGTATTAGATGCCTCATAGGACCTCTTGCAGAACACTAAAACCAAACAAGAAGCCATGTACAATAAAATTGAGACAGAACTCAGAGGGGTAAAGCAAGCCCTTCACTCTAGTTGTACAGTGTCCACTGAGGACCCACCATCAGAAGAACCAAAGTTCGGAGATGATCCTACCCAACTCTCCATAATAGATGATGCATCTAATCTCATATTCCTCGCACATAAGAAGAAAAAGAATAGGCCACAATGGCCCTAAAACAAGCACAAGAGGAAGTGATAGAGAAACTCTGAGTTGCGCAACAGGAGAAGGATGACCTCCAAATGGATTTCGACAAGGAAAAAGAGTATATCCATAAAGAGAAGGAACAACTTCTCGTGGAGCAGGTTGGGGTAAAAGAAGCAGTAAAAATAGCACTTCGCTCTGTGACAGGATTAGAGAAAAAGGAGGAAGACCCAGTGGAACATCAAGTAGCACAGCTTGTTGAAGCCATCCAACAACTTCAACAGAGAATAGCAGATCTAGAGCTACGAACAGTGCCAAGCCTCCACAGAACGTGCAAGACCAAAGAGAAGCCATTGTCCAGAGCACAGTTAAGAGGATCAAAGCCTTAGATTTGGAATGTAAACAACTTAGCAATAGAAGTGCACAGACTTATGAGTGACTTACTGAAGACCCTGAACTGAAGACACTGGAGTCACAACTCCATAAGGAAAAGAAGCAAGTAGTGACAGTACAGGCGTAGTTGAAACTCCTGTCACCATTTGAAAGGATGAAGTGATCCCAAGAACAACGCACTACTCAACAATAGGTCCACACCATTCAGAGAAAATTCATGGAAGTGACTCAGAGTCTCCAACCAATTCAAGACAAGGCTTGCCAAATGTTCGAGGAGATTGAAGGCCAAGGAGTAGAAATGGAACAAGTAGTCACTACAGTCGAATAGTGCTTAGAGGGACCTATCAACGAAGTAGTTATTCAAGAGTTCACCGAGCAAGAAGCTTTGGCAAAGTAACAGGTCGAAGCAGCTTGAGCCAAGCTCGAGGATTTTGAGGCAAAGCTATCCAGATCAGAGTGACTTGGGACAAGTCACAGGTGAGTGTTGGGGGCCTATTGGCCTTTAAACAAGTTTTGAGGATCCTTGTTCAATTTTGACCTATTTTGGGACTTCAACAGGCTGTCGAAGGCAAAGTGCAAGTCGAAGAGGAGATCGCAGGATCTCGGCCCCTTATTTATGTATTTTTGGGTTTTGGGCTATGTAACAAGTGTGGGGATGTTTTCCCATGGGTTTACCCTTGCTTAGGCTCTTTTGTAATGAATAAATAGATGTTTAGGCTATGTAAGAAGGGGCTTGGTACCTTTCTGAGTGCTAAGGAAAGATATGTGTTTGTGTGATGGTGTGCTAAGTGAAAATTGTAAATGCTTTGTGGATGTTGTGTTGAGAACTTGCAGAGCTAAGTGCAAGTGACTGTAAGAGACTGTGTAAAGGATTTTTTTTGTAACTTATCTCGAGGAAGGAGGATCTAGTGAAGTGCATGTAGATCTCCTGTCCTATGCAGAGTAGGATCTTGTGGCTCTTTGCATGTAGAATATTGATAGAAGGAAGTAAAGAGAAGAAGAGTTGGTGGATATAGCTCCAGGTTGGGGGTGAACCACGTATATCCTGTTTTGTTGTTTCTTTGTGCATTGTGAATGTTTTATAGTTCATATGATTTATGCTTAGTTTATGGATGAATGCTTAGATGAATACGATAGCTTAGTACCTAATGATGTGAATAAGATACTAGATCTGATCTATGTTGATATGCTTAGTGCTTGAATATATTAGATTGGGATGAATACTACGATGCTCTATTATTAGGGTTTATTTGCGCTGTGAATTAAGGTTAAATAATGATGAATAATGACTATTAAGGGCTCCATTAAGGTTTTGTAATCACAGATCTGTGTCCCATCTAGGTTGCAGACATCTGAGTCCTACAACCACCCCTGCCTCTACCTCAGGTGAGACTTCATTTGCTTCGCAGGTGTTTCTGAAAGGGCCGGTAGTTAGGATTTTGTTGGTGCGTTTTTGAAGCATTGAACCCTGGGTTAGCCCCTGTGTGCCAACACATGCCTATGTTCATCTTTTTCAAATATTATTTGGAACAGACAGTTTCCTTCAATGTTTCCCATTCTTTTAGAGATAGAGTGGAGTCTATCCTATCGTTTCCTTCAATGAATATTTTTTTACAATTGTATCTATAGTTGTTCATCAAGAGCCTCATATTAGACCTTTAATATTTTCTAGATATGTTTCCACGAACAGTCTCAAAAGAATTTTCCATTTTTTGTATAACATTTTCCACACTTCATGGATCTTGATCTACAAAATTTGATTTGGTAATATCTAAATGGGCCCTACATCTTGTTCCCAACTTTAAGGCCCACCTTGCCACATTTGGACCTATGGATTACAATATTTCAACATGTCAACCAAGAATGGCTTCTTACCTTCTATTTCCCTTTCTTGTACTTTCCTCTCTATAAATCTTTACAAACCTTGACTCAATCTTTGTCTTTTAACAAAAGCATACACATCTTCTGAACCACTAGCAATATTTCTGGTTGATCCAGTTCCATCTGTAGGTGCAATAAGTTTATTTTGAAGCACAACAAATGTAGGGGTATTATCTTCACAACTTACATTAACCAAAACTGCATGCTTCTTGGCCACATCAGATTTGGTAGTAGATAGCTCAATACCGGTCTCTATAGATGTTGGTTCTAACATCTGCTTTAATTTTGAATAAATGATCTCCAAAATTGATTTTCCTTTTATGTCATGATTATTGATAATCTCTTTTAGACTTTGTGTGAAGAGATCATCTTTATGTTGTACATCACCATCTGCAATATCTTCCTGCACATCACCACGTGCATTATCAGTTTTCACATCAGCATCACCACTATTATTTCCAGCAGCTACATTGGTTGCATCATTAATGTGTTTGCTTCTACGTGGAGTAGGTGGCAATACATATTTATTTCCCTTTGATTTTTGCTCCACTTTTTCTTTGCTATTTTTTTCTTGCCTATAAAAAAAAATCATATTATGTCTTATATACATAAATTTCTTGCCTATAAAACATTAAACAATATTAAACAAATAATATACTACTTAAGTGGATTAACAACTTGGATGTTTGTCAAACCAAGAGAAGATAAATATTCATCATTATTGGCTACATTTTCTCTATGAGACCACCCATAGTATGTCAAGCTTTCTTCATTATCGTTCAAGTCATCTAGTTTGTGCTTCACAGGATTTTTCTTCATATCCTAAAGTCCAAATAAACAATAATGTATAAATCAGCCACTTGAATCAGTAGAACAACAGTGGAATATGAGTTTGAAACTCGGATTTTATTAATTGCATGTGCTGAAAAATTAAGTGCACAAGTGAAATAACAAAATCGACTTAAAATCGGCCCTTGGAGTGTTGCATATATAACTTGAAATCAACAGTAAATAAGTGAAATACAAACTCATATTTTGTACTCAAATCAACAGTTGTTAAACAATAAAAATACTTTTAATTTAATTGATTGATTGCTCCAAAAGCCAAACATATAGTAAGATGATCAAATGGGTTTATTATTAACCCTTAACAATAAGTGAAATGCACTTCAAAACATCAATGAACAACTCAGGTTTTGTATACAATGTACCAAAAAAATAATGATGATTAGATTGAAAAATGCATGAGTAAAATAACAATGAAAAATTGCATCATACATATAATAAGAGTTTAGGTGACAAGCTATTTAAGGTGACAAATCATCATCATAATCATCTCCATTTCCACCAGGATCAGAATCCCAATCACTTGTGTGTGCATCTTCTTTATTTTCTTCATCATCCTCATATGTGGCATGCAGTGCATTCTCTCTCCCAATATCTTCATTGGATATCAAAGTCTCTTCCTCAATCACTCTATCATCATCTTCAACCACTTCTTCAAATGTTTATTGTAAATTATCAATGTATTTCCCATCAAGTATTATATCGACAACTTCCATGAATTTTCATTTTGAACGAGACATTTTTTGAATTTCATACATCCATCTAGGGATTCTTACATCATCAATTAGAAATGAATGGTTAATTTGAAGAGGGGAGATGTATGACTCATCCATATTTGATAAAAATTGGCATGTATTTGCACATACAAATCCATACTCACCATGTTCTACTGTGGATGGTTTGACCCAATTACATTTTAAAAATACAGGACTATTTTCACGATAATCAACTTGAATAATTTCTTTGATGAATCCAACATAAAATTTATTTTCGGTTTCATGAAGAAATTCAACACTAACAACACAATCACAATTTTCCTTTCTTTTATCCTTTTCTTCCACTCTTAAATGACTCCCATAGGCCCACATTCCACTAAAATTCATAGCCCATATATGTGGAAGTTTTGAAAGCTCACTTTCCTCCATTGTTATATCTTGACCTTCTTCTTTTCCATCATTGACTGCATTAGTAATCCATTCTTGAAATTTTGGAAAAGAATCACCTCCAATCAAATCATGACATCTGCGATTTCGAGGTCAATGTTGCATCCATGTTTGATTCTCTTATTCGTATTTCCTACATAAAATACGAATGTATAATATAATAGGATTAATAATATAAATCTGTAAATGCTATTGAATCAATAAATTATTGTGTAAAAAATATTTTCACTTACACCACTTATCAAATAAAGATGTGTTCTGAAAAAAGTAGTCATGTATCGCACTTATTTCTTCACGTGATATCTTAAAGAACCTTCCATTTCATTCTAATACTTCACCTACAACTCTCACATATTCTTCATCGTCCCATACATGTCGATTGACACTTTTAAAATCCTTCATGTATTCTGTGCAAAATCCCATGGCTACTTGCATTGAATATCCCTCAGACATGATAGATTTTGGTTTTTCCCTAGTACGAACATTTTTTTTCAAAACCTTCATATATCTCTCTATAGGATACATCCATATCGTTCTTACTGGGCCATAATGCTCTAGTTCATATTCAATATGTATCAAAAGATGCATTGAAATGTTAAATATTGTTGGTGGAAATTCACATTCCAATAGACAATGGAATTCAATAATGGCATGCCTCAAACTAACAAAGTTCAAAGGATCTAATACATGTAAACTCATTCTCTTTAATATTAGGCGCAACCTTATAATTTCCAATCTTGGTCCATTTGCCAAAATTGATATATTGACCACAATAGGTAAAATATTCTCGATTATGAAATGATAGTCATGGGTCTTGAGGTCTCTTAATTTATTCATGTTAGTTTGGCTTATGATATTACTACTTACATATCTAGTGGGAAAGCGATTATTAGTCATCAACTTTAAAAATTGTGCACTTCATTTGTCCAGACATAAGGAACACTAGGTTTTATATATTTTTCATCATCATATTTTTCAACCCAAAGATTTCGATGAATAATTAGTTGTTTCAAGTATTCACATGATGAAACAGTATCAGAAGCACCAAAAAGGGTTTATATAATATCATAGTATACATTTTTCTCAGTATCCATAAAGTCAACAATATTACTTATGGCTATATCCTTAAATTATGGCAAATTATAAAATATGCACAATCTTTTTACATTGTTTTCATTACATGGATCATCTCTACTACCACAAATCCCACCACTTTCAATAAAAAACATTATTTTATGTCCAATCTCAATAATTTATTCACTCGTTATCAGTAATGGTGCTTCATGATTCTCTTCATGTCCATTGAAACAAGATTTTTTTCAACAATATGGATGATCCATTTTCAGGTAAGCACGATGTCCATAATAAATACACTTATGCAAACTTCTTGAGTGCCTCACAAAATCTTGAAATTTGCAGTAAGGACATCCATGGTATCCATAAACATTGAGACCATTCAATGTGTTGTATGCAGGAAGATCACGAATCGTAAATAATAAGGAAGCTCTTAAAGTGAATTTGATTGAACGACCTTCCCTTAATAATTCAATTGCTTCAATTCCTTTCCACAATTCCATTAGCTCGTTATATAATGACTCTAAATAAGTATCGATTGTATTTGAAGTCACACTTTTCTAACCATGGAGTCAAGTTATAATTTATTAAAAACACTGGCCAAGTTGACCATTTAGTACTTTGATATGAGAATGGGTTCACCCCATATAGAGCCAAATCCAACCTTATATTACAAGGATCTTGGGAAAAATCAAGCCATCTGTTATCAAATTCCATAAACATCTTAGAATCAATAATATGTCGTTGTTTTCCATCAATGCTCTTATTTCGAGCATGCCATTGCATAAGTTCACCAATGTTGTTGCACCTTGTTGTAGGAAAATCTCCCTGCGGACAGGTAGATCACCTCTAAGGCTTGACCTTAACCCTAGACAGAAAAATGCTTAACATGGACACTGAATTCCTTTCAAATCTATCTAAACTA
>JZKD02S1789902.1:68369-86262 GCA_000966675.3 Picea glauca | reverse complement strand
TATATATATATATTATTTATTTATTTATATATATTTACATCTGTTACAAATTACCATTGCAGAGGTAAGGTTTTTACCTCCATTACATAATGAAAACGCAGAACAAAAACAAATCAATCCACATGAAACAAACACAGAAGGAAGTTAAATGGCTTTCACATCTCGGGATACCAATATAAGGTGCTGACAATAGTAAGAGAACGCCAAGGCCATAAGGATAACTCATAGAAAGGTTCACAGACTTCTATCAGTCAAGGAGCAGAAAAATAAACAAGGAAGCAAGATAATCCATATGCAGAGGCTATATCGGAATGCGCAAGTCAACAATCAGGCAAGGACAAAAACAAAGGTAGATGGCAGATAGGTTCACCTTTGCTTCACCATCCTCGCACAGAAAAGCAGGGCGTTGCGATCCATAGGTATTTTAATGCTAAGACGACGACCATAGATCAGGCTCCTGGACGACTGCTCAGGCGAGGATTGGTGAGCTAGGGATGAAGGATAAACAACCTCAAGGTCAAAATCAACACAGAGGGCGGTCACAACATGCGGAAACGAAGGTCATGGGAATCAATCAACCAATCAATTAGCTTGGCTAAGAAGATTTCAGCTATCAATCTAAACTTCCAATCTACTTACATAATCAACATGTAGATCCAATCATAAAACCTACAACATTCTACCATTCAACGAAGAAAGCGTACCATTGCCTGTTCGCCCGCGCCGAGTGTCGTCCGCGTGCTCCATGCAACTCCCGCTCGCCGACCATTGAGACTTCACCGGTACCTCCCAACCAATTCTAGGGTTACTCTTCTTCCCCCTTAGCCCCCTGAGTCGTAAAGGGGCCACACACACTATCCAGAGGTTTCATCTAGCTCCCAGCTCGCCTCACAAGGCTGAGCTACCACTCCTCTCTGAGCTGGGTATCCCAACTCCCACAAGTAATTCAATCAATTTGATATTTCTGCAGCGTAACGTTACAGAAACAGAATATGATCCTTCCTCCTTCTCCTTCCTTCATTATATATAATTTCCCACTTCCTCTCTTTCCAAAAATCTCATGTAATTAAAGTTTAAAAAAAAATCCTAAAAATTCTTCTTCGTACAAGTGTCACCCATCCCCCACATTCCTCCATTAATTAATTTCTTTAATTAAGTAATTATCTTTATTTCCCTCACCCACCTAAAGTTACTCCTAGAATCACTCCTAGGTGTCCCCAAATTCTCTTACAGGTTTTAATGACCTTTCCTCTATTAAATTGCTAGTTTAGTTTAAATTAAAAAGCTCTTAAATGGTAGATACTTTTACTAAGTTTGACTTTCCCTTTTTCCCTTAAATTCCCTTTTTCCCTTTTTAAGTTTACTTCTTTTCCTAGTTTCCTATTTTTCCGATTTTCCTTCTTTCCCCTTTTACTTAGAACTCAAAAAGGCAGGTGAGGAATTTAACCCCTTTTTCCTTTTATCATTAATTTAGTATATTTCAAATTATCAAAAGATAAAATAATTAATTCCCTCTTTACATTTTATAACMACAKATTTTATTTCTTATGAATAATTTAATTTCTTACTCCYTTCATGTTACAAAWTTTTWTGAAGATCATAATTATTATTTAAGTGGTTTTTATTTTAAATTTTATTATTTTATTTTATTTTATCTATATATTTATTTAATTTTTTTGGTAGACAAAATTTTACCCCTATCGTAATTTTAGACTTAGAACTTAGATTTGGTACTGGGTGACATTTAATTAGGGAAATTGTTTTTAAAATTTCTTAACATGTTATTTGTCTTAGGGCCATCTAGGTTCATCCCTCTATCATCATCAATGCGACGTGCCCTCCAAGATGCACTAGGTGCTCCAAGGGTGCCACTCGCCTCATCTATTCCTTTGCGCGATGTGCCCTTCAGGACACACTACATGCTCCAAGGGTGCCACTCACATCTTGATTGATTGGTAGACATCAATAACCCCTGGAGTCAACACTCTTCCAGGTGAACTTGTGGGAGACTAAGGACTTCTAAGGTATAAGGCCCCTGCCTTATTGCGCTCCCCTTAGAATCATTGTGAGCGACTGTCGCAGTCTGCCCTCAGGGCATCGTGGGTCCTCTCGAACTAGGTAATTGTTAACCTACAGTTCGAGCCACGACGAGACTGCTAGTAGGTTGTGGAAGTGTTGCTGTCCACACCTCTCCCTCAACATCTCTGGTAGTCATGTGTGACCCCTTTACTCCATATGTGAGTTTGGTCAACAAGCTATCGTCAACCTGCATCATCAACGAATCATGTCAGAATACATCCATATCATATCATCTAATTAGATGCGCTAATATCATAGTCAAAATAATTAAACCCCAATGTTACACTCTCTGACTCGATCTAGAGTCCAAGGGGTTCCATCGATGCCTCTGCATCCTCAAGGTCCAAAACCCTACACACTCAGTAAAACCGAGTCAATAGCACCTGTCTATGCCAATGTAGTAAAACAACATGTCATCATCTCATAACGCCTCATAATCAAAATAAAAAAGTTTTAATAGCATAAAATCCAGATCACTTGTGAGAAAGTGTCCTCAAAAACAATTTCGCTCAGTGTGCTAGATAGGTATGTTACATACACCCCCTCTTGGTCTAAACTTCGTCCCGAAGTTTCACATTATATATGCCGAAATAAAGTGTATCACAGTATCACGTGTGTATCTATCAAACAAAAATGGAAACTGTTGACACATATCATATGCATCCTCCCAGGTCGCCGAGTGCGGACTATAATTGTCCTACTGGACCTTGACCTGCTCTATCGTTCGACGCCATAGCTGTCGAATGCGATGATCGAAGATGTGGAGCGGCTCAACCGTGAGCGCTACCTTGTCTGATACTTGCAAGGATCTCATGTCAATAACATGTGTATAATCACTAATATAATGTCTCAAAACAAATATATGAAACTCATTGTGCATATGCCTCAAAGAATCGGGAAAGGCTAGTCGATATGCCACAAGACCCTTTCTCTCCACATTCTTGAAAGGTCCCACGAACCTAGGAGAGAGTTTATCTCCCTTCCCAAACTTGATCGAATTCTTATGCGGTTTAACCCGCAAGAAGACTCAATCAACGACCTCGTAACTACGGTTGACACGATGCACATCGACATAACTCTTATGTTGATCCTACGCTTCTTTAATCCCTTGTCTTATTGTTTATATTTTCTCTTCCATTTCTTGGATCGCTTCTGGTCCCACCAGGACCCTATCCCCAAGATGATCCCAACTCAAGGGCGTCGGACACGGTCGCCCGTAAAGAAACTCGAAAGGCACCATCTTAATGGTGCTCTGGTAACTGCTATTGTAAGAGAACTCCACCAGTGGAAAGAATTCTTCCCAACTCTTTTGTTGGTCCATCACGTACATGCGCAACATGTCCTCCAAGGTCTGGTTCATTCGTTTGGTCTGTTTTTTAGTCTCCAGGTGATATGCAGTGCTAAAGTTAAGTTGGGTTCCCAAGGCCTCTTGGACTCTTGGAAACTCATCCAAAATCATCCAGTAAACACCGATCCTCGATCGAATATAATCCTCTTAGGCATGCCATGCAGTCTCACAATCTCACTGATGAAAACTCTAGCGATGTCAGGTCCCTGATATGTCATACACACAGGGATAAAGTGAGCACTCTTCATCAGAGTGTTTACTACTATGAAAATTGAGTTATGTCTCCTTGCTGTCAGTGGAAATCCAACAATATAATCCATCGAAATAACCTCCCATTTTGATTCTGGAATGTCATGTGGTTGTAGTAATCCTATTGGGTGTCTATGTTCAGCCTTTAATGACTGACATTCTAGACATCTGGCCACATAGTTGACTATGTATGCCTTCATTCCCTTCCAGAAGAATACGGGTTTAAGGTTTTCCCTCATATTCATGACTCCCGGGTGAGCCATGTATACTACTCTATGAGCCTCGCTTAGGATCAACATCCTCAACTCGTTGTTTTTCAGTACGTAGATCCGACTTTTAAACATCAATAAACCGTCACTGTCAAATGAAAATCCCTCAAATCGTGGTACCATCATTGTGTTTTGTCCGATAAAACTCTCGACCTCTTTCTACCAGTCATCGTCACGCCGTAAAGTTAGAATCCTTTCATGTAGATTCGTCTGAAGAGGCAACATTGAAAAGATGCGTGGTCTCCAACTCAATGCAACTGCCACTCGGTTCACCGTTCCCTTTATGCAAGTAATCTCAAAGTTGTACTCGCTAAGAAATTCTGACCAATGTCGTTGTCGCGCGTTCAGGTCGCTCTACATAAAGATGTCTTGTATTCCACAGTGGTTAGTATTTAGTTCGAATTTTCATCCAACGAGGTAGTGTCTCCAAACCTTCCAGGCATAAACGATGGCTAACAACTCCAAATCGTGCGTCACATAGTTCTCCTCATCCCTTCTCAGATTCCTCTAAATGTAAGCGATCGCTCGTCTGTCTTGCATAAAGACCCCACCTAAGCTTTCCTTGGTTGAGTCAGTGCATATCAAGAAGTCTCATCCATAACAGGGACCTTTAGTATTGGTGTTGTTGTCAACAATTCCTTGAGCCTCCGAAATGCTTCCGCGCATTTCTCGATCCAAACAAACTTCTTGCTCTTCTTCTGCAACTCCATGATCAGTTTTGCTATCTTTGAAAATCCCTTGATGAACCGTCGGTAGTATCATGCTAAACCCATGAAGCTACGCACTTCCAGGACATTCGTTGGCATAGGCCATTCCATGATAGCCTTGACCTTGGCTGGCTCGATGGTGATGCCTTCACCAGAGATGACATGCCCTAAGTAGTGAATCTTCGATTGATAAAAAGAGCATTTGGACAACTTCCCATGCAATTTGTGCTCTTGCAGACACTGTAGTGCCAATCGCAAGTGCTCATCATGTTCCTCCGTCTTCCAAGAGTAGATCAAAATATCATCGATGAATACTTGGATGAACTTTCCCAAGTACTCATGGAACACCCCGTTCATCAAACTCCTAAATACCCCGAGGGCGTTTTTCATTCCAAACGGTAACACAGTAAACTCATAATGTCCAAACCTCATCTTAAAGGCGGTCGTAGGGATGTCATATTCCTTAATCCGTAACTGGTGGTATCCTGATCACAAGTCGATCTTCGAGAACAGCGTTGCGCACTTCATTTGATCGAACAAATCATCAATCCTTGGCAGCAGATAATGATTATTGATCATGGCCTTGTTCAATTGACGGTAGTTAATGTAGAGTCTCCACGACCCATCGTTCTTTTGTATGAAAGAACAGATGCACCCCATGGTGACACACTAGGACGTATCAATCCCAGGTCCAACAACTCCTTCAGTTTCATTTTCAACTCTTGTAACTCCGGGGTCGACATCCGATAATGCGTTCTTGCTATTGGTTCAGTCCCCATTTTTAGGTCTATTCTAAACTCCAATTCCCTCTCTGGAGGAATCCTAGGTAACTCCTCCTAAAACATGTCCGCAACTCTCTCACCACCGGAAGGTGTTCTAAACCTTCCACTACTCCCTTCTTGTTTAACGCAAGGATCGCATAAGGCTTGCACCCCTTGCGCATGCTCTTCGGAAGTTGCAAGGAAGAGATGAACCTTAGGGGAAATTCCCTGGTTCTGGCCTACAACCACACATTTTTGTCCCTCGTCATCGTCCAATCTCGACCATTTCGTCTTACAGTTGAGTATCGCCTCATGCGATTCCAACCAATCCATACCAATCACGACATCATAAGATCCTAGGATCGTGACGTACAGGCTGACCCTGGTGAAAAAATCTCCCAGGTTAAGGGTGCATTCCGTAACCCTTCCTCCAACCTTCTGTTTGGCTCCCAAAGCCAACTCTACAATGCTGAACTCATCATGTCCGACTGTCTCTACTTATATCCTTTTTAACGTGGCACCAAAATGGAACTCTCGATAGCACTGATATCAATCAAAAACTAAGTGTCTGGTCAGGGACGGTACCTGAGGTCTTGAGCACAGTCAACTGGTGCTCTGCCTGACGGTTATTCACTGCTACATGATTCCAATGGGCCTTGCTAAAAACTCCCCTGGTAGTGGGTCTGACTGATCCAGATGCTCTAGTCCTCTTCACTGGGCAGTTGCATTGGAAATGTGGCTCCCCACATTCCAACATACTTTCTTCGGTCCAGTAGTCTTGGTAACCGAAGTAGAAGCTGGATTCTAACCTAAGGCCAACACAAACTTGTTGACTGTAAGTTTCTCGGTAATTTGGGTGCGGACCATACCAAAGCATCTCCAAAATGAGCCTCGTACTCGGGCCCTGAGAGGTTGCCTTGTCGCAAGGCATCGAAATGGTGGAGTTGACGCACAACGAATTTCTTAGAAGACACCTCTTTTGGAACCAGTCAATGAACAGTTCCCAAGACATGTCGTCGATGGCCATGTTCAAAAGAGGCAGGAGCATCTTCCACCATAGAAGAGCGCTTCCTCATCAGTCAAAATACCCCCATGCAGACCTTCATGCTGGGGTCATGATCGGGAAGCGTGAAGCACAATGCCTTTCTCTACATCCGTGCCTCGACAACACAGTTGTCTGCGACACTCGTGGAAATGAGAACTCAACTCCCTCGAGTTCTCCGCAGATGCTAACAGTACTAGATAGGGCGCGTTGTGGACCCTCAAGGGCGCCCTCTAAGGCGATCTCCAACGAGGACCTGTCAAGGTTTTTACTTAATGCAAGGGTTAAAACTCACAGGTTTTCTGCAGTGGAATGTCTGGCGATCCACAGTCGCAGGGTTGAACCCACTCTGATACCATATGTAACATCCCTAACGTTGCATCTACAAGAGATACAACAGTGCAATGTTTTTTTTTTTGACAAGAACAGGACAACAACGATGAGTATAGCTAGATGACATAGCTGACTGCGAGCACCACGCCCATAGATTAGGCACCAACAACTAAGACTCCACACACTAGCACAAGGGAAACTGGACCACACATGCGTAGGACGAAGAGGAGGAACGACTACCCTCCTGATGCAACATGACACGCCTACAAGCTAAGGGACCGTTTACCCATCACAACACATCGACCTTGATGAACCTGACTAGAAACTTCGGGCGTGCTAACAAAACTCATGAAGGCGTTCCAATCATGCGCCTAAGGATACTTACAACACTCATCAACACTTGCATCGAACGCACCGACTCCACCCAATTTCTCGATCGCTGCTAGCCAAAAGGGCGCACCATGATCACCTCATCGGGAATCATGCTGTCCCAACGTGTCACTAACTTTGGTACAACACATCCTATCTGGACCAAGGTCTCTAGTTAAATCTGACGTGCTAGGATGAAACAATGGACAAGGAGACTACACCCACACCCGAACGACAGGGCGATGAAACGCCAGAGGACGAAGACAAGGGATGACACAAGCCAAGACACGACACATCCACAACCCAACCATTCACCCAGTTGAACTAGTCAATAGTTACAAGTGTTGACAATGATTAACCCTCTAAATTGAGCAAGTCCCACCTTTAAATTTAGTAGTTAACTCACCATCTGATTAACATTGAATACAAGTCCAATCGACCATTCTACCTAACCCCTCCATTATTCAATTCAATTTGGAAAAACTGCATTAATCAATTATTAATTACAATCTAATTAACATAAAACCCACGTCAATTCGACAGTCTTCTTTACTCAAATCAACCAAAATGACAAGTCTACAAAAATGAAATTAAGTCCATACAACCCCATCTAAATCATCAAGTCTAATTTACTAGACAATAACTATATACCAATTTAACTTTTATTACACATCTAATTCAACAAGCCTAAATGACTACGAGATGCGAATCTAATTAACCTTAAGTACAATCTAATACATAAATAGCCTTAAGGAATACATAAGTACTACGCATTCAACGCATCAAAGCATGACTTGAATAACAATTGATTGGCCATAATAAATGAAAGGCATTACGCAGGAATAGATATGTAAATTGCAACCTACTTAACCTTAAGGAATACCTAGATTCGTCTCAATCAAGACCGGATTACATGACTGAAATGATAAGAATTTTCCGTAATAAATACCAGGCATTCAACACAGGAATACATGATTAATTTATAAAAGAAATGCAACCATAAATACATAACACAATCAACTAAAAACGCAGAGTAGTAATCTGCAAGGATTACTCCTCAATAACTAAGTAGCTGAGCAATTTAACAAGGCAATTGACACATTGGTTACATAACAATTAATTTAGAGATGACAAGGCAAGTTACAAGACTTTCATCACAACAAGTAATACAACAATAACAAGGTGATCAACATGAATGTTATCGTTTAACTCACGGTGACAATTAATCAATAGGAAGAAATCTGTTGACCATTGACACACTATAGCAAAAATCTAGGCGGTTAATGGACCCAAGACATTGTTGTAAATATATATATTTACATATGTTACAAATTACCATCACAAAGGTAAGGTTTTTACCTCCATTAGATAATGACAATGCAGAACAAAAACAAATCAATCCACATGAAACAAACACAGAAGGAAGTTAAATGCCTTTCACATGTCGGGATACCAATATAAGGTGCTGACAATAGTAAGAGAATGCCAAGGCCATAAGGATAACTCATTGAAAGGTTCACAGGCTTCTATCAGTCAAGGTGCAGAAAAATAAACAACAAGAAAGAAAGATAATACATACGCAGAGGCCGTACCGGAATGTGCAAGTCAACAATCAGGCAAGGACAACAACAAAGGTAGACGGCTGATAGGTTCGCCTTTGCTTAACCATCCTCGCACAAAAAAGCAGGGCGTTGAGATCCATAGGTCTTTTAACGCTAAGGCGACGATCATAGATCAAGCTCTTGGCCAACTGCTCAGGCGAGGACTAGTGAGCTAGGGACAAAGGATAAACAACCTCAAGGTCACAATCAACACAAAGGGCGGTCACAACCTACGGAAACGAAGGTCATGGGAATCAATCTACCAATCAATTAGCTAGGCTAAGAAGATTTCAGCTATCAATCTAAACATCCAATCTACTTACATAATCAACATGCAGATCCAATCATAAAATCTACAACATTCTACCATTCAACGAAGAAAGCGTACCGTTTCCTGTTCACCCGCTCCGAGTGTCGTCTACGTGGTCCATGCAACTCCCGCTCGCCGATTGTTGAGACTTCACCAGTACCTCCCAGCCAATGCTAGGGGTACTCTTCTTCCCCCTTAGCCCCCCGAGCCGCAAAGGGGCCACACACACTATCTAGAGGTTTCGTCTAGCTCCCATCTTGCTTCGCAAGGCCGAGCTACCACTCCTCTCCGAGTTGGTTATCCCAACTCCCACAAGTAAATAAGTCAATTCAATATTTCTGCAGCGTAACGTTACGCAAACATAAGATGATCCTTCTTCCTTCTCCTTCCTTCATTATATAGAATTTCCCACTTCCTCTCTTTCCTGAAATCTCATGTAATTAAAGTTTAAAAAAAAAATCCTAAAAATTCTTCTTCATACAAGTGTCACCCATCCCCCACATTCCTCCATTAATTAATTTCTTTAATTAAGTAATTATCTTTATTTCCCAAACCCACCTAGAGTTACTCCTAGAATCACTCCTACGTGTCCCCAAATTCTCTTATAGGTTTTAATGACCTTTCCCCTATTAAATTGCTAGTTCAGTTTAAATTAGAAAGCTCCTAAATGGTAGATACTTTTACTAAGTTTGACTTTCTGCTTTTTCCCTTAAGTTCCCTTTTTCCCTTTTTAAGTTTACCTCTTTTCCTAGTTTCCTATTTTTTTGATTTTCCTTATTTCCCCTTTTACTTAGAACTCAAAAAGGCAGGTGAGGAATTTAACCCCTTTTTCCTTTTATCATTAATTTAATATATTTCAAATTATCAAAAGATAAAATAATTAATTCCCTCTTTAGATTTTATAACCACAGATTTTATTTCTTATGAATAATTTAATTTCTAACTCCCTTCATGTTACAAAATTTCATGAAGATCATAATTATTATTTAAGTGGTTTTTATTTTAAATTTTAATATTTTATTTTATTTTATCTATATATTTATTTAATTTTTTTGGTAGACAAAATTTTACCCCTAGTGTAATTTTAGACTTAGAACTTAGATTTGGTACTAGGCGACATTTAATTAGGGAAATTGTTTTTAAAATTTCTTAACATGTTATTTGTCTTAGGGCCATCTAGGTTCATCCCTCTATGATCATCAACGCGACGTGCCCTTCAGGACGCACTAGGTGCTCCAAGGGTGCCACTCATCTCATCTGTTCCTTTGCACGACGTGCCCTTCAGGACACACTACGTGCTCCAAGGGTGCCACTCGCCTCTTGACTGATTGGTAGACATCAATAACCCCTGGAGTCAACACTCCGCCAGGTGAACTTGTGGGAGACTAAGGGCTTCTAAGGAATAAGGCCCTCGCCTTATTGCCCGCCCCTTAGAATCATCGTGATTGACTGTCCCAGTCTGCCCTCACAGAATCATAGGTCCTCTCGAACTAGCTAATTGTTAACCTATAGTTCAAGCCATAGTGGGAGTGCTAGTTGTCTATGGCAGGGCTCTGTCCACACCTCTCGCTCAACATCTCTGGTAGTCTTGTGTGACCCCTTTACTCCATATGTGAGTCTGGTCGGCAAGCTATCATCAGCCCGCATCATCAACAAATCTTGTCAGAATACATCCATATCATATCACCTAATCAGATGCGCTAATATCATAGTAAGAATTATCAAACCCCAATTATACACTCCCTGACTCGATTCGGAGTCCAAGGGGTTCCATCGATGCCTCTGCATCCTCAAGGTCCAAAACCCTGCACACTCAGTAAAATCAAGTCACTAGCACCTGTCTATATCAATGTAGTAAAACAACATGTCATCATCTCATAACACATCATAATCAAAATCAAAAAAATTTAATAGCATAAAATCCGGATCACTTGTGAGAAAGTGTCCTAAAAAATAAGTTCCCTCAGTGCACCAGAGTGGGATGTTACATACACCCCCTCTTGGTCTAAACTTTGTCCCAAATTTTCACAGTATATATGCCGAAATAAAGTGTATCACAGTATCATGTGTCTATCTATCAAACAAAAATGGAAACTGCTAACACATATCATATGGATCCTCCTAGGTCGCCGAGTGCGGACTATAATTTTCCTACTAGACCTTGACCTGCTCTATCGTTCGATGCCATAGCTGTCGAACATGATGCTCCAATATGCGGACCGACTCAGCCGTGAGTGCTCCCTTGTCCGATACCTGCAAGGATCTCATGTCAATAACATGTGTAGGATCACTAATATAATGTCTCAAAACAAATATATGAAACTCATCGTGCATATGACTCAAAGAATTGGGCAAGGCTAGTCGATATGCCATGGGACCCTTTCTCTCCACATTCTCGAAAGGTCCCACGAACCTAGGAGAGAGTTTATCTCCCTTCCCAAACTTGATCGAACTCTTATGTGGTTTAACCCGCAAGAAGACTCGATCACCGACCTCGTAACTATGGTCGACACGGTGCACATCGGCATAACTCTTATGTCGATCCTGCGCTTCTTTAATCCCTTGTATTATTGTTTATATTTGCTCTTCCATTTCTTGGATCGCTTCTGGTCCCACCAGGACCCTATCCTCAAGCCGATCCCAACTCAAGGGGGTCTGACACGGTGGCCCGTAAAGAAACTCGAAAGACTCCATCTTAATGGTGCTCTAGTAACAGTTGTTGTAAGAGAACTCCACCAGTGGCAAGAATTCTTCCCAACTCTTTTGTTGGTCCATCATGTACATGCACACCATGTCCTCCAAGTTCTCGTTCGTTCGTTTCGTTTGTACGTTAGTCTCCAAGTGATGCACAATGCTAAAGTTAAGTTGGGTTCCCAAGGCCTCTTGGAAACTCATCCAAAATCATCCAGTAAACATCGATCCTTGATCGGATATAATCCTCTTAAGCACGCCATGAAGCCTCACAATATCACTCATGAAAACTCTTGCTATGTCAGGTGCCTGATATGTCATACACAAATAGATAAAGTGAGCACTCTTCGTCAGAGTGTCTACTACTACGAAAATCGAGTTATGTCTCCTTGCTGTCAGTGGCGATCCAACAATATAATCCATTGAAATAACCTCCCATTTTGATTCTGGAATGTCATGTGGTTGTAGTAATCCTACTGGGTGTCTATGTTCAACCTTTAACTGCTGACATTCTAGACATCTGTCCACATAGTTGACTATGTCTGCCTTCATTCCCTTCCAGAAGAATAAGGGTTTAAGGTTTGCCCTCATCTTTGTGACTCCCGGGTGAGCCATGTATACTGCTCTATGAGCCTCGCTTAGGATCAACATCCTCAACTCGTCGTTTGGCGGTACATAGATACGACTTTTAAACCTCAATAAACCATCACTGTCAAATGAAAATCCCTCAAATCGTGGTACCATCATTATGTTTTGTCCTATAAAACCCTCGACCTCTTTGTACCAGTCATCGTCATGGTGTAAAGTTAGAATCCTTTCACGTAGATTCGTTTGAAGAGGCAACACTGAAAATATGTGTGGTATCTGACTCAATGCATCTGCCACTCGGTTCACACTTCCATTTATGCAAGTAATCTCAAATTAGTACTCGTCAAGCAATTATGATCAATGTCGCTGTCGCGCGTTCAGGTCGCTCTGCGTAAAGATGTTTTGTAGTCCAAAGTGGTCAATCTTTAGTTTGAATTTTCATCCAACGAGGTAGTGTCTCCAAACCTTCCAGGCATAAAAGATGGCTAACAACTCCAAATCATGCATCCCGTAGTTCTCCTCATGCCTTCTCAGATTCCTCAAAATGTAAGTGATCGCTCGTCTGTCTTGCATCAAGATCCCACCTAAGCCTTCCTTGGATGCTTCAGTGCATATCAAGAAGTTCGCGTCCATAACAAGGACCTTTAGTATCGGTGTTGTTGTCAACAATTCCTTGAGCCTCCGAAATGCTTCTGCGCATTTCTCAACTCCGTGATCAGTTTTGCAACTCCGTGATCGGTTTTTCTATCTTTGAAAATCCCTCGACGAACCATCGATAGTATCCTGCTAAACCCATGAAGCTACGCACTTTCGAGACATTCGTCGGCGTAGGCCATTCCATGATAGCCTCGACCTTAGCTGAATCCACAATGATGCCTTCGCCAGAGATGGCATTCCCTAAGTAGTGAATCTTTGATTGATAAAAAGAGCATTTGGACAACTTCCCATGCAATTTGTGCTCTTGAAGACACTGTAGTGCCAAGTGCAAGTGCTCATCATGCTCCTCTGTTTTCCGAGAGTAGATCAAAATATTGTCGATGAATACTTGGACGAAATTTTCCAAGTACTCGTGGAACACCCTGTTCATCAAACTCATAAATACCCCAGGGGCGTTTGTTAGTCCAAACGGTAACACAGTAAACTCGTAATGTCCAAACCCGATCTTAAAGGCGTTCTTAGGGATGTCATATTCCTTAATCCGTAACTGGTGGTATCCTAATCGCAAGTCAATCTTCGAGAACATCGTCGTGCACTTCATTTGATCGAACAGATCATCAACCCTTGGCAACGGATAATGATTATTGATTGTGGCCTTTTTCAATTGACGGTAGTCAATGCGGAGTCTCCACGACCCATCCTTCTTTCGTATGAAATAAGAGATGCACCCCATTGTGACACACTAGGACGTATCAATCCCAGGTCCAACAACTCCTTTAGTTTCATTTTCAAATCTTGTAACTCTGGGGTCGACATCTGATAAGTCATTCTTGCTATCGAATCAGTCCCCTGTTTTAGGTCTATTGTAAATTCCAATTCCCTCTCCGGTGGCATCCCAGGTAACTTCTCAGGAAACACGTCTAAAACTCTCTTGCCACAGGAAGGTGTTCTAAACCTTCCGCTACTCCCTTATTGTTTAACGCAAGGATCTCATAAGGCTTGCACCCCTTGCGCATGCTCTTCCAAATTTGCAAGGAAGAGATGAACCTCAGGGGAAACTCCGTGGTTTCGGTCTACAACCACACGTCTCTGTCCCTCGTCATCGTCCAATCTCAACCATTTCGTCTTACAGTTGAGTATCACCTCATGCGATTCCAACCAATCCATACCAATCACGCCATCATAAGATCCTAGGATCATGATGTACAGGTTGGCCCTAGTGGAAAACTCTCCCAGGTTAAGGGTACAGTCCGTAACCCTTCCTCCAACCTTCTGTTTGGCTCCCGAAGCCAACTCTACAAATCTGAACTCATCATGTCCGTCTCTCTATACTTATATCCTTTTTAATGTGGCACCAGAATGGAACTCTCGATAGCACCGAGATCAATAAAAAACTAAGCGTCTGGTCAGTGACGGTACCTAAGGTCTTGAGCAAAGTCAACTGGTGCTCTGCCTGGCGGTTATTCACTGCTGCATGATTCCGATGGGCCTTTCCCAAAAATCCCCTGGTGGTGGGTCCGACCGATACAGATGCTCTAGTCCTCTTCACCGGGCAGTCGTGTTGGAAATGTCGCTCCCCACATTCCAACATACTTTCTTCGGTCCAGTAGTCCTGGTAATCATAGTAGAAGTTGGATTCTAACATTAGGCCAACACAAACTTGTTGATTGTAAGTTTCTTTGTAATTTGGGTGCGGAGCATACCGAAGCAGCTCCAAAATGGGCCTCGTACTTGGGCCCCAAGCAGTTTCCTTGTCGCAAGGCATCGAAATCGTGGAGTTGAGGCGCAACGAATTCCTCAGAAGACACCTCTTTTGGAACCAGTCAACGAACAGTTCCCAAGACATGTCGTCGATGGCCATGTTCAAAAGAGGCAGGAGCATCTTCCGCCATAGAAGAGTGCTTCCTCATCATTCGAAATACCCCCATGCATACCTTCATGCTAGGGTCATGATCACAGAACGTGAAGCACAAGGCCTTTCTCTACATCCGTGCCTCGACGACACAACCATCTGCGACACTCGTGGAAATGAGAACTCAACTCCCTCGAGTTCTCGGCAGATGCTAACGATACTATCTAGGGCGCATTGTGGACCCTCAAGGGCACCCTCTAAGGCAATCTCCAATGGGGACCCATTAAGGTTTTTACTTAACGCAAGGGTTAAAACTCATAGGTTTTCTGTAGTGGAAGGCTTGGCGATCCACAGTCGCAGGGTTGAACCCACTCTGATACCATATCTAACATCCCTAACATTGCATCTATAAGAGAAACAACAGTGCAATGTTTTTTTTTTTACAAGAGCAGGACAACAACGATGATTACAGCTAGACGACATAGCTGACGGCGAGCACCACACCCGTAGATCAGGCACCAACAACTAAGAATCCACACATTGGCACAAGGGCAACTGGATGACACATGCATAAGACAACAAGGAGGGACGACTACCCGCCCGACGCGACATGACACGCCTACAAGCTAATGGACCGTTTACCCCTCACGACACATCGACCTTGACGAACCCGACTAGAAACTTCGAGCTCGCTAACCAAACACATGAAGGCATTCCAATCATGCGCCTAAGGCTGCTTTCAACACTCGTCAACACTCGCATTGAATGCATCGACTCCACCCAAGTTATCGATCACTGCTACCCAAAAGGGCGCACCATGATTACCTCATCAGGAATCATACCGTCCCCAGGTGACAAACGTGTCACTAACTTTGGTACAACACATCCTATCTGGACCAAGGTCTCTAGTTAAATCTGACGTGCTAGGATGAAACAATGGACAAGGAGACTACACCCACACCCGAATGACAGGGCGATGAAACACCAGAGAACGAAGACAAGGGATTTTGCAAGCCAAGACACGACACGTCCACAACCCGACCATTCACCCAGTCGAACTAGTCAATAGTTACAAGTGTTGACAATGATTAACCCTCTAAATTGAGAAAGTCCCACCTTTAAATTTAGTAATTAATTCACCATCTGTTTAACATTGAATATAATTCCAATCGACCATTCTACCTGACCCCTCTATTATTCAATTCAATATGGTAAAACTACATTAATCAATTATTAATTACAATCTAATTAACATAAAACCTGCATCAATTCGGCAGTCTTCTTTACGCAAATCAACCAAAACGACAAGTCTACAAAAACGAAATTAAGTCTGTACACCCCCATCTAATTCATCAAGTCTAATTTACTAGACAATAACTATATGCCAATTTAACTTTTATTACACATCTAATTCAACAAGCCTAAATGACTACTAGATGCAAATCTAATTAACCTTAAGTACAATCTAATACATAAATAGCCTTAAGGAATACATAAGTACTACGCATTCAACACAACAAAGCATGACTTGAATAACAATTAATTGGCCATAATAAATGCAAGGCATTACGTAGGAATGGATATGTAAATTGCAACCTACTTAACCTTAAGGAATACCTAGATTTGTCTCAATCAAGACTGGATTACATGACTGAAATGATAAGAATTTTCCGTAATAAATATCAGGCATTCAACACAGGAATACATGATTAATTTATAAAATAAATGCAACCATAAATACATAACTCAATCCACTAAAAACGCAGAGCAGTAATATGCAAGGATTACTCCTCAATAACTCAGTAGCTGAACAATTTAAAAAGGCAATTGACACATTGGTTACATAACAATTAATTTAGCGATGACAAGGCAAATTACAAGACTGTCATCACAATGAGTAATACAACAATAACAAGGTGATCAACATGAATGTTATCGTTTAACTCACGGTGGAAAATAATCAATAGGAAGAAATCTGTTGACCATTGACACACTGTAGCAAACATCAAGGCGACTAATGGACCCAAGACATCGTTGTAGTAATTATGGTCATCTCCAAATTTAAAGGGAAGTCAACAATTAAGGCAACCTTGAGGCCAATCAACACAAACACAGTCCACGATTAAAGGCAAGAATCGTGAGCATACCAACAATGTAGTCATCTTTCTAATTAGCACAGGGTGGTCATTTAAACAACAACTCAGTCACGTCTTGATGTCAAAACAGTGGTCAGTTAAGCAACTAACTCTGTCATGTCTTGAAGGCAAAATCGGGGTCATATAAACTACAAAATCAAACATGGTTTGAGGCAAAATCGGGGTCATATAAACTACAACTCATACACGGTTTAAAGGCAACTCGTGGTCATGTAATCAGTAAACTCAGATGCATTTTTAAGGAAAAACGTGTACAGGGACACACACCAGAAGGACGTTCAATGCTATCCGTAATTAAAATATGCAAATGTTGTGCCCAAATGCACCAGAAGGAACTTCATGTTGATGTCATCATTTAAAAGGGAAAACACTGGTAGAGCTCGCCAGAATGGACACTACAAATTATGTCATGGATAAACAAGCAATCGCTCCACAATCAATCAATTCGAGGGAAAAACGCGGGCATTCATCAGCCACCCGTTCACATTTTTTTTTTGAAAAGGGAAAATGTGCACAGGGCAGACCAGGTTAAGCTATGAAGGAGGCATCCAATGCAGGGCTAAATTGACACTCGCTGTAGAAATATTTGTTCTCAATTATCACAATTATTGAATGCAGAGTTACGATTTAAAATTATCACAAGTTACAATTGCTGAAGTAGTCTTTTTACATCATTACCTTATTGAACGCCGAAGTTAAGATTACCATTATCAAAATTTACATTAGCTGAAATAATCTCTTTACACCATTCATCCTGGCGCAGAGGTAGCTCTTTACATGGGTTACATATTTAGTATCACTGAATAAGATCTTAGAGCCATTACATAATGACCGATGCTGAAGTAATATTTTTTTTATCCATTATCTATTTAAAATAGCTG
>JZKD02S1789902.1:47323-68316 GCA_000966675.3 Picea glauca | reverse complement strand
TATATATATATATATATATACATCTGTTACAAATTACCATCGCCGAGGTAAGGTTTTTACCTCCATTACATAATGACAACGCAGAACAAAACCAAATCAATCCACATGAAACAAACGCAGAAGGAAGTTAAATGGATTTCACATCTCGGGATACCAATATAAGGTGTTGACAATAGTAAGAGAACGCCAGGGCCATAAGGATAACTCATCGAAAGGTTCGCAGGCTTCTATCAGTCAAGGCGCAGAAAAATAAACAACAAGGAAGCAAGATAATCCATACGCAGAGGCCGTACCAGAATGCGCAAGTCAACAATCAGGCAATGACAACAACAAAGGTAGATGGCAGATAGGTTCGCCTTCGCTTCACCATCCTCGCACAGAAAAGTAGGGCATTGAGATCCATAGGTATTTTAATGCTAAGGCGATGACCGTAGATCAAGCTCCTGGCCGACTGCTCAGGCGAGGACTAGTGAGCTAGGGATGAAGGATAAACAACCTCAAGGTCACAATCAACACCCAGGGTGGTCACGACATGCGGAAATGAAGGTCATGGGAATTAATCAACCAATCAATCAACTAGGCTAAGAAGATTTCAGCTATCAATCTAAACATTCAATCTACTTACATAATCAACATGCAGATCCAATCATAAAACCTACAACATTCTACCATTCAACGAAGAAAGCGTTCCATTGCATGTTCACCCTCTCTAAGTGTTGTCCGCGTGCTCCGTGCAACTCCCGCTCATCGACCGTTGAGACTTCGCTGGTACCTCCCAGCCAATGCTAGGGGTACTCTTCTTCCCCCTTATCCCCCCGAGCCACAAAGGGGCCACAAACACTATCCAAAGTGTTTTTCTAGCTCCCTGCTCGCCTCGCAAGACTGAGCTACCACTCCTCTCTGAGCTGGGTATCCCAACTCCCACAAGGAAATCAGTCAATTCGATATTTCTGCAATGTAACGTTACACAAACAGAAGATGATCCTTCCTCCTTCTCCTTCCTTCATTATATAGAATTTCCCACTTCCTCTCTTTCCTAAAATCTCATGTAATTAAAGTTTAAAAAAAAAATCCTAAAAATTCTTCTTCGTACAAGTGTCACCCATCCCCCACATTCCTCCATTAATTAATTTCATTAATTAAGTAATTATCTTTATTTCCCTCACCCACCGAGAGTTACTCCTAGAATCACTCCTAGGTGTCCCCAAATTCTCTTATAGGTTTTAATGACCTTTCCCCTATTAAATTGCTAGTTCAGTTTAAATTAGAAAGCTCTTAAATGGTAGATACTTTTACTAAGTTTGACTTCCCACTTTTCCCTTAAGCTCCATTTTTCCCTTTTTAAGTTTACCTCTTTTCTTAGTTTCCTATTTTTTTGATTTTCCTTCTTTCCCTTTTTACTTAGAACTCAAAAAGGCAGGTGAGGAATTTAACCCCTTTTTCCTTTTATCATTAATTTAGTATATTTCAAATTATCAAAAAATAAAATAATTAATTCCCTCTTTACATTTTATAAACACAGATTTTATTTATTATGAATAATTTAATTTCTTACTCCCTTCATGTTACAAAATTTTATGAAGATCATAATTATTATTTAAGTGGTTTTTATTTTAAATTTTATTATTTTATTTTATTTTATCTATATATTTATTTAATTTTTTTGGTAGACAAAATTTTACCCCTATCGTAATTTTAGACTTAGAACTTAGATTTGGTATTGGGCAACATTTAATTAGGGAAATTGTTTTTAAAATTTCTTAACATGTTATTTGTCTTAGGGCCATCTAGGTTCATCCCTCTATGATCATCAACGCGACGTGCCCTTCAAAACGCACTAGGTGCTCCAAGGGTGTCACTCACCTCATCTGTTCCTTTGCATGACGTGCCCTTCAGGACGCACTACGTGCTCCAAGGGTTCCACTCGCCTCTTGACTAATTGGTAGACATCAATAACCCTTGGAGTCAACACTCCACTAGGTCAAATTGTGGGAGACTAAGGGATTCTAGGGAATAAGGTCCCCGCCTTATTGTGCGCCCCTTATAATCATCGTGAGAGACTGTCGCAATCTTCCCTCATGGCATCGTGGGTCCTCTCGAACTAGGTAATTGTTAACCTAAAGTTCGAGCCACGACGAGAGTGCTAGTAGGATGTGGCAGGGTTGTTGTCCACACCTCTCCCTCAACATCTCTGGTAGTCGTGTGTGACCCCTTTACTCCATATGTGATTCTGGTCAACAAGCTATCGTCAACCTGCATCATCAACGAATCATGTCAGAATACATCCATATCATATCATCTAATCAGATGCACTAATATCATACTAAAAATAATCAAACCCCAATGTTACACTCCCTGACTCGATCCGGAGTCCAAGGGGTTCCATCGATGCCTCTGCATCCTCAAGGTACAAAACCCTGCACACTCAGTAAAACCGATTCAATAACACCTGTCTATGTCAATGTAGTAAAAAAACATGTCATCATCTCATAACGCCTCATAATCAAAATAAAAAAAATTTAATAGCATAAAATCCAGATCACTTGCGAGAAAGTGTCCTCAAAAATAAGTCTGCTCAGTGTGCTAGAGCGGGATGTTACATACGACCCCTCTTGGTATAAAATTCATCCCGAAGTTTCACAGTATATATGCCGAAATAAAGTGTATCATATTATCATGTGTCTATCTATCAAATAAAAATGGAAACTGTTGGTGCATATCATATGCATCCTCCCAGGTTGCCGAGTGCAAACTATAATTGTCCTATTAGACCTTGACCTGCTCTATCGTTCGATGCCATAGCTGTCGAATGCGATGATCGAAGATGTGGAGCGGCTCAGCCGTGAGTGCTCCCTTGTCCAATACCTGCAAGGTTCTCATGTCAATAACATGCATAGGATCACTAATATAACGTCTCAAAATAGATATATGAAACTCATCGTGCATATGCCTTAAAGAATCGGGAAAGGCTAGTCGATATGCCATGGGACCCTTTCTCTCCACATTCTCGAAAGGTCCCATGAACCTAGGAGAGAGTTTAGCTCCCTTCCCAAACTTGATTGAACTCTTATGCAGTTTAACCCACAAGAAGACTCGATCATCGACCTAGTAACTACGGTCGACACGGTGCACATTGGCATAACTCTTATGTTGATCCTGCGCTTCTTTAATCCCTTGTCTTATTGTTTATATTTTCTCTTCCATTTCTTGGATCGCTTCTGGTCCCACCAGGACCCTATCCTCAAGCCGATCCCAACTCAAGGGCGTCCAACACGGTCGCCTGTAAAGAAACTCGAAAGGCGCCATATTAATGGTGCTCTGGTAACTGTTGTTGTAAGAGAAATCCACCAGTGGCAAGAATTATTCCCAACTCTTTTGTTGGTCCATCATGTACATGCACAACATGTCCTCCAAGGTCTGGTTCATTTGTTTGGTCTGTCTGTTAGTCTCCGGGTGATATGCAGTGCTAAAGTTAAGTTGGGTTCCCAAGGCCTCTTGGAAACTCGTCCAAAATCATCCAGTAAACACCGATCCTCGATTGTATATAATCCTCTTAGGCACGCTATGCAGCCTCACAATCTCACTGATGAAAAATAAAACTATGTCAGGTGCCTGATATGTCATACGCACAGGGACAAAGTGAGCACTCTTCGTCAGAGTGTCTACTACTACGAAAATCGAGTTATGTCTCCCTTCTGTCAGTGGAAATCCAACAATATAATCCATCGAAATAACCTCCCATTTTGATTCCGGAATGTCATGTGGTTGTAGTAATCCTACTGGGTGTCTATGTTTAGCCTTTAACTGCTGACATTCTAGACATCTGGCCACATAGTTGACTATGTCTGCCTTCATTCCCTTCCAGAAGAATAAGGGTTTAAGGTTTACCCTCATCTTCATGACTCGCGGGTGAGCCATGTATAATGCTCTATGAGCCTCGCTTAGGATCAACATCCTCAACTCGTCGTTCAGAGGTACGTAGATCTGACTTTTAAATCTCAATAAACCATCATTGTCAAATGAAAATCCCTCAAATCATGGTACCATCATTGTGTTTTGTCCAATAAAGCTCTCGACCTCTTTGTACCAGTCATCGTCACACTGTAAAGTTAGAATCCTTTCATGTAGATTCGTCTAAAGAGGCAACACCAAAAAGATGCATGGTCTCCGACTCAATGCATCTGCTAGTCGATTCACCGTTCCCTTTATGCAAGTAATCTCAAAGTCGTACTCGCTAAGCAATTCTAACCAATGTTGTTGTCGCGCGTTCAAGTTTCTATGTGTAAAGATGTGTTGTAGTCCACAATGGTCAGTCCTTAGTTCGAATTTTCATCCAACGAGGTAGTGTCTCCAAACCTTCCAGGCATAAACGATGGCTAACAACTCCAAATCGTGCGTCGCGTAGTTCTCCTCATGCCTTCTCAGATTCCTAGAAATGTAAGTGATCGCTTGTCTGTCTTGCATCAAGACCCCACCTAAGCCTTCCTTGGATGTGTCAGTGCATATCAAGAAGTTCGCGTCCATAACAGGGACCTTTAGTATCGGTGTTGTTGTCAACAATTCCTTGAGCCCCTGAAATGCTTCCGCACATTTCTCTGTCCAAACAAACTTCTTGTTCTTCTTTTGCAACTCCGTGATCGGTTTTTCTATCTTTGAAAATCCCTCGACGAACCATCGATAGTATCCTGCTAAATCCATGAAGCTACGCACTTCTGGGACATTTGTCAGCGTAGGCCATTCCATGATAAATTTGACATTGGCTGGATCCACGATGATGCCTTCACTAGAGATGACATGCCCTAAGTAGTGAATCTTCGATTGATAAAAAAAACATTTGCACAACTTCCCATGCAATTTGTTCTCTTGCAGACACTGTAGTGGCAAGCGCAAGTGCTCATCATGCTCCTTCTTCGTACGAGAGTAGATCAAAATATCGTCGATGAATACTTGGACGAACTTGTCCAAGTACTCACGGAACACCCCGTTCATCAAACTCATAAATACCCCGGGGGCGTTTGTCAGTCCAAACGGTAACACACTAAACTCGTAATGTCCAAACCTCATCTTAAAGGTGGTCTTAGGGATGTCATATTCCTTAATTCGTAACTCGTGGTATCCTGATTGCAAGTAGATCTTCGAGAACACCGTCACGCACTTCATTTGATCGAACAGACCATCAATCCTTGGCAACAGATAATGATTATTGATCGTGGCCTTGTTCAATTGACGGTAGTCAATGCAGAGTCTCCATGACCCATCCTTCTTTCGTATGAAAGAAGAGATGCACCCCATTGTGACACACTAGGATGTATCAATCCCAGGTCCAACAACTCCTTCAGTTGCATTTTCAACTCTTGTAACTCCGGGGTCGACATCCGATAAGGCATTCTTGCTATTGGTTCAGTCCCTGGTTTTAGGTCTATTGTAAACTCCAATTCCCTCTCCGATGACATGCCAGGAAACTCCTCTGGAAACACGTTCGCACCTCTCTTGCCATCGGAAGGTGTTCTAAACCTTCCGCTACTCCCTTCTTGTTTAACGCAAGGATCGCATAAGGCTTGCACCCCTTGCGCATGCTCTTACGAAGTTGCAAGGAAGAGATGAAACTCAGGGGAAACTCCTTGGTTCCGGCCTACAACCACACGTCTCTATCCCTCGTCATCGTCCAAGCTCAACCGTTTCGTCTTACAGTTGAGTATCGCCTCATGCGATTCCAACCAATCCATACCAATCATGACATCATAAGATCCTAGGATCGTGACGTACAGGTTGGCCCTGGTGACAAACTCTCCCAGGTTAAGGGTACAGTCCATAACCCTTCCTCCAACCTTCTGTTTGGCTCTCGAAGCCAACTCTACAAATTTGAACTCATCATGTCTGGTTGTCTCTACTTATATCCTTTTTAACATGGCACCAGAATGGAACTCTCGATAGCACCGAGATCAATAAAAAACTAAGCGTCTGGTCAGGGACGGTACCTGAGGTCTTGAGCACAGTCAACTGGTGCTCTGCCTGGTGGTTTTTCACTGTTGCATGATTCCGATAGGCCTTGCCCAATACTCCCCTGGTAGTGGGTCCGATTGATCCAGATGCTCTAGTCCTCTTCACTGGGCAATCGCATTGGAAATGTGGCTCCCCACATTCCAACATACTTTCTTCGGTCTAGTAGTCCTGGTAACCGACGTAGAAGCTGGATTCTAACCTAAGGTCAACACAAACTTGTTGACCGTAAGTTTCTCGGTAATTTGGGTGCGAAGCATACTGAAGCAGCTCCAAAATGGGCCTCGTACTCAGGCCCTGAGCTGTTGCCTTGTCGCAAGGCATCAAAATCATGGAGCTGACGTGCAATGAATTCCTCAAAAGACACCTCTTTTGGAACCAGTCAACGAACAGTTCCCAAGACATGTCATCGATGGCCATGTTCAAAAGAGGCAGGAGCATCTTCCACCATAGAAGAGTGCTTCCTCATCAGTCGAAATACCCCCATGCGAACCTTCATGTTAGGGTCATTATAGTGAAGCGTGAAGCACAACACCTTTCTCTACATCTGTGCCTCGACGACACAACCGTCTGCGACACTCGTGGAAATGATAACTCAACTCCCTTGATTTCTTGGCGGATGCTAACGGTACTAGCTAGGGCACATTGTGGACCCTCAAGGGTTCCCTCTAAGGCGATCTCCAACAGGGACCCGTTAAGGTTTTTACTTAACGCAAGGGTTAAAACTCACAGTTTTTCTGCAGTGGAAGGCATGGCGATCCACAGTCGCAGGGTTGAACCCGGTCTGATACCATATGTAATGTCCCTAACGTTGTGTCTACAAGAGAAATAACAATGTTATGTTTTTTTTTTTGACAAGAATAGAACAACAACGATGATTACATCTAGACGACATAGCTGACGGCGAGCACCACGCCCGTAGATTAGGCACCAACAACTAAGACTCCACACACTGGCACAAGGGAAACTGGATGACACATGTGTAGGACAACGAGGAGGAACGACTACCCGCCCGATGCGACATGACACACCTACAAGCTAAGGGACTGTTTACCCCTCACGACACATCAACCTTGACGAACTCGACTAGAAACTTCCGGATCGCCAACCAAACGCATGACGATGTTCCAATCATGCGCCTAAGGCTACTTACAACACTCGTCAACACTCGCACCGAATGCACTCACTCCACCTAACTTACCGATCACTACTACCCAAAAGGGCACACCATGATCACCTCATCGGGAATCATGCCGTACCCAGGTGAAAAACATGTCACTAACTTTGGTACAACACATCCTATCTGGACCAAGGTCTCTAGTTAAATCTGACGTGCTAGGATGAAACAATGGACAAGGAGACTACACCCATACTCGAATGGCAGGGCGATAAACGCCAGAGGACGAAGACAAGGGATGACGCAAGCCAAGACACGACACGTCCACAACCCGACCATTCACCCAGTCAAACTAGTCAATAGTTACAAGTGTTGACAATGATTGAGCCTCTAAATTGAGCAAGTCCCACCTTTAAATTTAGTAATTAACTCACCATCTGATTAACATTGAATACAAGTCCAATCGACCATTCTACCTAAACCCTCCGTTATTCAATTCAATTTGGAAAAACTGCATTAATCAATTATTAATTACAATCTAATTAACATAAAACCCACGTCAATTCGGTAGTCTTCTTTACTCAAATCAACCAAAATGACAAGTCTACAAAAATGAAATTAAGTCCATACACCCCCATCTAATTCATCAAGTCTAATTTACTAGACAATAACTATATGTCAATTTAACTTTTATTACACATCTAATTCAACAAGCCTAAATGACTACGAGATGCGAATCTAATTAACCTTAAGTACAATCTAATACATAAATAGCCTTAAGGAATACATAAGTACTACGCATTCAACGCATCAAAGCATGACTTGAATAACAATTGATTGGCCATAATAAATGAAAGGCATTACGCAGGAATAGATATGTAAATTGCAACCTACTTAACCTTAAGGAATACCTAGATTCGTCTCAATCAAGACCGGATTACATGACTGAAATGATAAGAATTTGCCATAATAAATACCAGGCATTCAACACAGGAATACATGATTAATTTATAAAAGAAATGCAACCATAAATACATAATGCAATCAACTAAAAACGCAGAGCAGTAACCTACAAGGATTACTCCTCAATAACTAAGTAGTTGAGCAATTTAACAAGGCAATTGACACATTGGTTACAAAACAATTAATTTAGCGATGACAAGGCAAATTACAAGACTGTCATCACAACGAATAATACAACAATAACAAGGTGATCAACATGAATGTTATTATTTAACTCACGGTGGAAATTAATCAATAGGAAGAAATCTGTTGGCCATTGACACACTGTAGCAAAAATCAAGGTGGTTAATGGACCCAAGACATCGTTGTAGTAATTATGGTCGTCTCCATATTTAAAGGGCAGTCAACAATTAAGGCAACCTCGAGGCCAATCAACGCAAACACAGTCCACGATTAAAGGCAAGAATCGTGGGCATACCAACAATGTCGTCATCTTTCTAATTAGCACAGGGTGGTCATTTAAACAACAACTCAGTCATGTCTTGATGGAAAAACGATGGTCAGTTAAACAACTAACTTTGTCAGGTCTTAAAGGAAAAATCGGGGTCATATAAACTACACAATCATACACGGTTTGAGGCAAAATCGGGGTCATATTAACTACAACTTAGACATGTTTTAAGGGCAACTCGTGGTCATGTAATCGGTAAACTCAGACGTGTTTTTAAGGCAAAATGTGTACAGGGACACACACCAGAAGGACGTTCAATGCTATTCATAATTAAAAGATGCAAGTGTTGTGCCCAAACGCACCAGAAGGAACTTCATGTTGTTGTCATCATTTAAAAGGGAAAACACTGGCAGAGCTCGCCAAAATGGACACTACAAATTTATGTCATGGATAAACAAGTAATTTCTCCACAATCAATCAATTCGAGGGAAAAATGCGACATTCAACAACCACCCGTTCACAGATTTTTTTTGAAAAGGGAAAATGTGCACAACGCACACCAGGTTAAGCTGGGAAGGAGGCATCCAACACAGGGCTAAATTGAAACTCGTTTCATAAATCTTTGTTCACAATTATCACAATTATTGAATGCAGAGTTACGGTTTAAAATTATCACAAGTTACAATTGCTGAAGTAGTCTTTTTACATCATTAACTTATTGAACGTCGAAGTTAAGATTACCGTTATCACAATTTACATTAGCTGAAATAATCTCTTTACACCATTCATCCTGGCGCAGAGGCAACTCTTTACATGGGTTACATATTTACTATCGCTAAAAAAGATCTTACAGCCATTACACAATGACCGATGCTGAAGTAATATTTTTTTTTATCCATTATCTATTTAAAATAGCTGAGGCAATATATATATATATATTTACATCTGTTACAAATTACCATCACAGAGGTAAGGTTTTTACCTCCATTACATAATGACAACACAGAACAAAAACAACTCAATCCACATGAAACAAACGCAGAAGGAAGTTAAATGGCTTTCACATCTTGGGATACCAATATAAGGTGCTGACCATAGTAAGAGAATGCTAGGGCCATAAGGATAACTCATCAAAAGGTTCGCAGGCTTCTATCAGTCAAGGCACAAAAAAATAAACAACAAGGAATCAAGATAATCCATACATAGAGGCTGTACCGGAATGCGCAAGTCAACAATCAGGCAAGGACAACAACAAAGGTAGATAACGGATAGGTTCGCCTTCGCTTCACCATCCTCACACAGAAAAGTAGGGCGTTGAGATCCATAGGTCTTTTAACGCTAAGGCAACGACCGTAGATCAGGCTTCTGGCCGACTGGTGAGCTAGGGACGAAGGATAAACAACCTCAAGGTCACAATCAATACACATGGCGGTCACGACATGCATAAACGAAGGTCATGGGAATCAATCAACCAATCAATCAGCTAGGCTAAGAAGATTTCAGCTATCAATCTAAACATCCAATCTACTTACATAATCAACATTCAGATCCAATCATAAAACCTACAACATTCTACCATTCAATGGAGAAAGCGTACCGTTTCCTGTTCGCCTGCTCCGAGTGTCATCCGCGCGCTCTGTGCAACTCCCGCTCGCCGACCGTTGAGATTTCACCCGTACCTCCCAGCCAATGCTAGGGGTACTCTTCTCCCCCCTTATCCCCTCAAGCTGCAAAGAGGCCACACACACTATCCAAAGGTTTCGTCTAGCTCCCAGCTCGCCTCGCAAGGCCAAGCTACCACTCCTCTCCGAGATGGGTATTCCAACTCCCACAAGTAAATCAGTCAATTCGATATTTCTGCAGCGTAACGTTACGCAAACAGAAGATGATCCTTCCTCCTTCTCCTTCCTTCATTATATAGAATTTCCCACTTCCTCTCTTTCCTAAAATCTCATGTAATTAAAGTTTAAAAAAAAAATCCTAAAATTTCTTCTTCGTACAAGTGTCACCCATCCCCCACATTCCTCCATTAATTAATTTCTTTAATTAAGTAATTATCTTTATTTCCCTCACCCACCTAGAGTTACTCCTAGAATCACTCCTAGGTGTCCCCAAATTCTCTTACAGGTTTTAATGACCTTTCCCCTATTAAATTGCTAGTTCAGTTTAAATTAGAAAGCTCTTAAATGGTAGATACTTTTACTAAGTTTGACTTTCCGCTTTTTCCCTTAAGTTCCCTTTTTCCCTTTTTAAGTTTACCTCTTTTCCTAGTTTCCTATTTTTTTGATTTTCCTTCTTTCCCCTTTTACTTAGAACTCAAAAAGGCAGGTGAGGAATTTAACCCCTTTTTCCTTTTATCATTAATTTAGTATATTTCAAATTATCAAAAGATAAAATAATTAATTCCCTCTTTACATTTTATAACAACATATTTTATTTCTTATGAATAATTTAATTTCTTACTCCCTTCATGTTACAAATTTTTTTGAAGATCATAATTATTATTTAAGTGGTTTTTATTTTAAATTTTATTATTTTATTTTATTTTATCTATATATTTATTTAATTTTTTTGGTAGACAAAATTTTACCCCTAGTGTAATTTTAGACTTAGAACTTAGATTTGGTACTGGGCGACATTTAATTAGGGAAATTGTTTTTAAAATTTCTTAACATGTTATTTGTCTTAGGGCCATCTAGGTTCATCCCTCTATGATCATCAATGCGACGTGGCCTTCAGGACGCACTAGGTGCTCCAAGGGTGCCACTCGTCTCATATGTTCCTTTGTGCGACATGCCCTTCAGAACTCACTACGTGCTCCAAGGGTGCCACTCGCCTCTTGACTGATTGGTAGACATCAATAACCCCTGGAGTCAACACTCCGCCAGGTGAAATTGTGGGAGACTAAGGAATAAGGCCCCCGCCTTATTGCGCGCCCCTTAGAATCATCATGAGCGACTGTCGCAGTCTGCCCTCATGGCATCGTGGGTCCTCTCGAACTAGGTAATCGTTAACCTACAGTTCGAGCCACCACGAGAGTGCTAGTAGGATGTGGCAGGGCTGCTGTCCACACCTCTCCCTCAACATCTATGGTAGTCGTGTGTGACCCCTTTACTCCATATGTGAGTCTGGTCGGCAAGCTATCGTCAGCCTGCATCATCAACGAATCATGTCAGAATACATCGATATCATATCATCTAATCCAATGCGCTAATATCATAGTAAAAATAATCAAACCCCAATGTTACACTCCCTGACTCGATCCAGAGTCCAAGGGGTTTCATCGATGCCTCTGCATCCTCAAGGTCCAAAACCCTACACACTCAGTAAAACCAAGTCAATAGCACCTGTCTTTGTCAATGTAGTAAAACAACATGTCATCATCTCATAACGCCTCATAATTAAAATAAAAAAGTTTTAATAGCATAAAATCCAGATCACTTGCGAGCAAGTGTCCTAAAAAATAAGTTCGCTCAGTGCACCAGAGCGGGATGTTACACAAATAAATATATGGAAAAAGTTGAATGATGGCGATCCCTTCAGAATCTGGCCAACGAAAACTCCCCTCAAAACTTGATTATTTTCGAGGACTTCAACACCACAAGAGGATTAAAAGAAAAATGAGGGGGTACTATCATGAGGGATCAATTCAGGGAAAAAATGGATAATCTAATCTTGGATCTGGATCTCTTCGATGATCCCTCCTCTAAAGGATTGTACACATAGAACAACAGAAGAGCAAGACCAAGTCACATTGCAGCTAGGCTTGATCAGTTTCTAATAAGCAACTCTTTCTTGGCCCACCCTGAAAAATAGCTGTCTTTGATCCTCCCGTGGGCAGGAATGGATCATCGACCTATCTCTTTACAGTTTGAACCAAAAAATAAGTGGGGTCCAATCACCTTATATTCAACCCCTTATGGATGGATGGGTTGGATTTCCTCTCCTCTATCTCACAATTCTGGAACCAGTGGATCATAGGTTCTCCAATCTATATCTGGGAGTAGAAGCTAAAGTTGGTGAAAGGAATCATCAAAGCTTGGGAAAAAGCCTCTTTGATCCCGATCCAGAACAAGGTTAAAGAAAAGAAGCTTCATCTTGAAAAGATTCAAGAAGAAATGGAGACAAAATAAGTTCAACAAACCCATATAATGTCTGAGCAAAAAATTCACAAAGAGTTCATTCAAGCACTAAATGAAGAAGAAATCATATGGAGACTAAAATACAAAATTCTGTGGTTGAAAGAAGGGAACCAAAATACCTCTTTCTTCTACAGGAAATCAAAAGCTAGACTTTGGTCAAATCAAATCTTTGAAATCAAAACTCTAGAAGGAGAAACCATAAAGGAATTCAACCAAATCAAACAACAAACTTGCAGTCATTTTCTCAAGCTCTACACTTCAAATAGAAGATTAGAGGAAGCCCCCATTGACTCTCTTCTCAACCATATCCCAAGAAATTTTTTGGATGAAGACAATCTAAAACTCAGCCGACAAATTGAAGAAGAAAAAATCCTAAAAGCAATCAATCAATTCAACGAGGATAAATCTCTGGGGCCAGATGGTTTCACCCTTCATTTCTATAAAAAAATGTCGGCACATAATCAAGCAGGATTTCATCAGAATGATAAGATTTGTGCATAAATAAATAAAATATGGGAGAATCCACCAACTCCTCCTTCTTAGCACTCATACCAAAATAACATGGTGCATCTACCCTAGATAGATTTAGACCCATTTATCTTTGTAATACATCTTATAAAATCATGGCCAAAATCATTGTAACAGGTTGAATCCTTTTCTCAGATCTCTAATTCTTCCTAATCAAGGAGGATTTGTGGAAGGCAGATAAATTTGGGACAACTTTATTTTAGTGCAAGAATATATACACTCTAGCAACTCTCGGGGGGAACCAGGTATGGAAATTAAATTGGATATTGAAAATGTGTTTGATAGAGTAGAACATGATTTTCTTTTCAAGGTTATGAACAAATTTGGGTTCAATCAAGAGTTTTTATCTTGGATGGGAGCTTGTATTGCGTCCCCTGAGATCACCCCCCTATTAAATGGAAGACCAAATCCCTTCTTTAGGGTCTCCAAAGGACTAAGGCATAGCTCACCTCACTCCCCTCTTTTGTAGGTGATCATGGAAGAGACTCTCAATCGAATGCTGGAGAGGGAAAGCATCAACGGTTCAATTCCAGGAATCAAAATAGCTCAGGGTGTAAAATGTATCAGTCGATCACAATTTGTTGATGATACGATCCTCTTGAGTGTAGCTTCAAAAATTATGGCAAGAAAAATAAATAAAGTCCTGGACACCTTCCTCTTAGTTTCAGGCGGGCTCCTAAATAAGGAAAAATGTCAAATCCATGTGTGGAATGTTTCAACTAATAACAGAGTAGGGATCACTCAAATTCTGGGCTTTGGAATCTCAAGTGATTGGAAAAATTTCAAATACCTTGGACTACCTTTGTGCTTAAAATCGCTCCCTAGTGAGTATGGGCACCTCTTTCTTCAAAAAGTCAGGGAAAGATGGAGTCCTGGGGGTCAAGGTGGCTCAAACCATCGAGGAGGGTGATCATGATAAAATTAGTTCTATCCACCCTACCCCTCTTCCAATTCTCCTCCCTCCTTGCCCCAAAGGGAGTCCTGAAAGATATGGCCCATCTCATCCCCAAATTCCTATGGCAAGGGGAAAAATCCAACTCCAAAAAATTTCATCTAGTGAACTGGGATATAATATCCTCATCCAAAAAAAGTGGGGGACTAGGAATCAAAGACCCTAGAGTGGAAAATATAGCAATGGGAGCCAAGATTCTCTGGAGGATAGTGTCGAGAAGAAAGGAACGGTGGGAAATGACTATAATAAAAAAATATAGGTTGGGAGGAAAAAAAAGATGCATGGACAACACGCTTGAATCCCAATTTGGATCACAAATTTGGAAACTCATCAGAGATGAAATCCCCTTCTTTAAGGAGCATCTCTCGTGAATCCTTGGAAATGGAAAACAAATCAGGCTATGGAAAGATCTGTTTTTGGGATTTGATATCAACTCCTGAGAGGCAGAACTTGGGGACTTGAAAATATGGTTGATTGCTAAGCAAAAATGCACTCTCTTCGACATCTCAATATCGAACGAAAATGGTAGCTGGAAGGAGTGGACTCTGGGAGGTGTCCCCTCTGAAATGTCCAATCAAGCTCAAGTTTTGATCTCAACCCTTAAAGGAGAAACACCCATTCTTAGAGATCTTCCAGACAGTCGTGACTGGGGAACATATGGGTATTCAATAAAATAAGGATACAACAATATTCTCTCCTCTTTAAGGGTGATCCAAACTTCAACAAATTGGAAAAATGTTTGGAGCCAAGACACTTTGCCCAAAATAAACATCTTTATTTGGTCCCTAACACATGGAAAAATCCTAACTGGGAAAAACCTGATGAAAAGAGGTCGTTTCCGCAATCCCTTCAACTGTCCCCTTTGCCAAAATAGTCAAGACACCATCCAACACCTCTTATGGTATTACCCCTTTTCGAAAACAGTCCAGAACGCTGCGTATGGAGATTTGACTCAAAAAATAAGATGGCCCTCTTATCTACAACCCCTCTTGGTAAATTGGGAAAAATTCTACCAGGGCACCTTTCGAGGAAAACCAATATTCAAAAGATTGTGGAGGTCCCTCCCTGAGTACATTTGCTAGCAGATCTGGCTAGCAAGAAACAAACAAATTTTCTAGGGAAAAAGTTCCCATCCCCAAAGTGTTGTTGGCGAGGCCAAAATGATTCTCTCAGAGGTAATGAGCATTAAATCTATGAACATAGAAGATACGTCCAATTGGAGTAACCCAGAAAAGGTTTGGATCACAAGCTTCAACCTTCACTCTGGTAAAAATTCTCACTCAGTGCAAAGATTGCCCTGGCAGCTTCATACTCTTCGTATCATAGATGATTGGATTCAAAATCAACATGATCATACACTTTGTTTTGATGGCGCTTCAAAGGGAAACCCAGGGGAGGCAGGTGCGTGGGGGGGTTCTCTATGAACCCGGAGGAAAACTAATTTTAAATTACTATTGGAATATCAGGAAAGACACCAATAATAAAGCAAAGGCTTATGCATTACTCAAAGGACTCCAAATAACAAATAACCACCAAATTTACAATCTAAATGTTATAGGCAACTCCGAGACAGTCATAAGGATGATGGTCCAGGGAACCGACCCAAAAAATTTGAGTCTAAAAAGAATTATTGATCGAATACGTGTAGACTCAAGGTCCCTCAAGCCAAAATTCTTTCACATTTTGAGGGAAAATAACATGGAAGCAAACAAATTGGAAAACGCGGCCATAGGGAAACCTCCTGGAACCTTAGGGTTTGAGGGTGTTGAAGTCGTATCCCTCTTAGCCTAATGCGTCACATGACCAGGAACTAGTGCGTAAAGGCTAGAGGAGGAGCCACCGTGAGATTAAGCGCAAAAGGGGATAGGTGGCACAGGTATGCCGCCAACGCAAGTGGGGAACGGTGAAGCAGATGGGTGGCAAGTGTGAAAGCGTTGACTCATCGGCTAAGGACAGTCGGGGATAACAATTTATACATTGGCCTCATTATGGTTTCGGGTGGTCAGTTAATCTGTTCAGTCGATATCATGGGAATTCTAGGGATGAAGGATCTTATGCAAATGGATCGTGCATGCAACGATCCAGACGTGTAGATGATTATCCAGGATGACGTTAGGTCCAGACTCAATCTCGCAGATATGAAGGCCTCAAGTACATCGCACCAGGTAGATTTTGTGACTTATCTGTTTGACACGAACTCGACATTGATTGTCACATGGGGAAATCTCGGTCAGTGCTCGTCCTTGCTGGGGGAAATTCTATTTGTTGTTTTGGTAAGCTATTCTCATCCTACCCTCCCTTTGAATTGCATAGGTTTCTCTGTCCTGATTGTCTCTCAACGAATTTCCTCCCAGAGATTTTGGGATCCCCCTCGTTACTCCTTGTCTCACCCACTGCCTTGCCCTCCACATTTTCATTGCTTCGCACAAACCTTTTCCTTGCGACCTCTATTGATTTCTACTTCGCCCAACAATTCCCCAATTCACAGGAAACCCAATTTGTTGCAGCATTGCGTCCCCCCTAGTAGCATGGAAAATACCTAGAGGAATTAAAGTGCACTAGAGTTCATGCATTTGTAGGGTGTCAATGGATTTTTAGCTGGTTTTGTTCAGTCGGACCCTGAGGAGGAATGTGTGGGTTGCCAAAGGATGTGAATTCAGATGGGAGCGCTCAACTCCACTCTCAATTTTGAACTTGAAACCCTCTCTCAACACATGCACCTTATTGAAAGGTTGCAAGATGAAAGTTATGCTCGGAGGAGTCAGATTGAAGAGAAACACAACAGTCTGGAGATAATGCATAGTCGATTGGATCAACTAAAATGAAACCATCAACAACCAAGCACACCAGGAAGCACCTAGGAGCATCCAGAAACGTAACTTCAACCACAGTCAACCAAATTCTGGACCTCAACGAGCCCCACACAGATTCAATTTGGGAGCAACAAGGACATTCAAAGATCAAAATGGAACCAAGTAGTTGAGTTCTTGTAAAATTCAGATATTATGTTTATTTTTTCATTATATATAAACAAAGTATTCTATAGGTTGTATTCTACGAAATACAATAGATGCAATATAGCTAGGGAAGGTGGAAACTCTATGATCAGAAATTTTGTTTTAGCATTTCCAAGCTTCAAAGACTTTACTTCTCAAAGGCCTCGCATGGCCTTATTTTTGTATTACAGTGGATTTATCCACACTTTTTAATATACATTTCCTAGTTCTTGTAAAAAAAAAAAACATTTTATTTAATTTTTTTCTCATTCAATTTGAAATTTGAATAACTTTTAATAACTATGGATAATGTAACCTCTTATAAGTGCAATTCACCCAGAGAAGCAATGCTCATCTGTTCTCTCCCTTCCCTCCAAAAACCCCTCATAGTTTCAAAACTTATTTATCTAAGATCCCTCATCACATCACAATTAATAGATGTGTATTTAGAAACTGGTCTCCAAGATGGAGAGACAAATTAAAGTTCAATGGAATAAGCCAAATACTCATTAAGGGGATCAGATGGCTGAAACGTATAAATATTGGAAGTACAATGTAAAGAAGAAAACAATTATTATTCCGTCCAACATTGTCTACTATTTTAACATTCCAATCAACGTCTCTCTCTAAAAGAGGGCTTTCAATAGTTTATAAGAACACAACAACATCGAATACCTAATCACATTTCACATACTCCTTCCAACATCATACAATATCTACTTGTCCTCATCCCTTTCCAATGAAGTCAAGCCACAAAGAGAAGACTAGTTTACTTGATATTTATTTTCTTATGTAGAGATAATAAAAGTTTTAGATTCCACATGGAGTAAACAATCAAATGTTTGAATTTAAAAATGCCCAAATATGGGATGCTATCTCTGATATTTTGGAAATTGCTTTTGGATGGCGTTCGTAAAAGGTCATTCTTTCTTTAGAGGCCCTCACTTCATCCCGACTTTGTGACTCCATCCTGGCTTCCTGCACATGATCTCGCATCTATTTATTTATCTATGTGTCCATGTAGGTACACTCCAAATTTGTGTGTATGTACACTCCAAATCTCTCTGGCGTTAATTTTCTCCACTCGTTGAACCGCCTATTCTTAATTTGAATCGAATTATCAATTTTTTGTATTTTTTTCTCTAATAGGACCAAATTTCATAACTATGGTTTAAATTACAAGATTTTCAAACTATAGTTTAAATTACAAGATTTTCAAAATCTATATTAGTAGATTTAGTGTAGGGATTTGAAACGAAAAATTGAAGACAAAGTTAATCTTCACAAACAAATACTTACAAACACAAATAATGAGATATGTAGCTTCTTGAATTGAAAAAAAAAAAAAAAAACCAAGTATAACCAAAAACCGATATCATTACACCTCGTAAATCCCTATTGACCTGCAAGTAAATACACACATATGATAAGCTCTAGATGAACCAAAATATAATTAAAACTTAGAACAAGAGGAACACACAAGTGCGACAATGCTCACAAATCTTAATTCATTGAGAGAATTCCATTACATTTATATCTCAATAGAGGATTAGATCAAACTCCTAACATTGTGGATCTCAAACCACCCACAAACTAAATTTTCATTCTTGTGAAACAAACTTGAAACAACATTCTAAATTTAAAATACATTCTAGAAGTTTCTACATTATCCTAACATCCCCTTTTAATGGAGAAACATATTTTCTACAACACCTAACTTGCTTCTAAAAAATTAAAACTTGAGTTTACCAAGAGGTTTGGTAAATGTATCAACCACATTATCATTTGTATTACAAAATACCAGACCAGTTTCGTTTGATTCAATCTTCTCCCTCACAAAGCTATGTTGTAGCTCGATGTGTTTTGATCTTGCATGATATATTGGATTGTGTGACAATTTGATAACACTTCGATTGTCACAATTGATGCATGTTGGACCATTTTGCTCCTCTTTGACATCTGCAAGAATTCTCCACAACCAAACAACTTCATAGGTAGCACTGGTCAAGGCTTTATAATCAGATTTTGTTGACGACAAAGAAACAATAGGCTGCTTCTTACTACTCCACGATACAACCCCAAATCCTATATGAAATGCATATCCCGAGTTAGATCTTCTATCACCAGGATTTCCTGCCCAATCTGAATCAGATAAACCTATCAGTTCAACATCAAATTCATTAGTATACATAATACCAAAATTTATTATTCCTTTCAAGTATTGAAGGACTTTCTTTGCATCTTTCTAGTGGCTCTCAGAAGGCTTAGCCATGAACTGACTAAGGATGATGACTGAGTATGCAATGTCTAGTTTCGTAGCGGCGAGGTAGTTCAAACTTTCCACCAACTGACGATATAAAGTACCATCTTCCCCTTTAGTTCCATATTCACTGTATAACTTTGCATTCTATTCTAAGGGAGTTGGCATAGCTTTACATTCACTCATATTGAACTTTCTAAGAATTTCTTTTGTGTATTTACTTTGAGTGATCAATGTCTTAGCAAGCTCTCTCCAAACCTCAAGTCCTAAACAATAATGAAATTTGCCAAGATCTTTCATTTCAAATTCTTGAGACAGATGACTTTTAATCTCTTCAATTAACTTGCATGCACTACCTGTAATAATGAGATCATCCACATATAAAGATATTAAAGAAACATTTCCCTCTTCATCTTTCTTAACATATAGGTTAGGATCACTTTTTCTTTTCACAAACCCATTGTGATAAAAGAAGGTATCTATCTTTACATACCATGATCTTGGAGCCCGTTTCAAGCCATATAAGGCTTTCCTTAATATGCAGACTAGATCTTCATGTCCCTGCTTGACAAACCCTTCAGGCTGAACCAAATAATCCTCTTCCTTTAAATCACCATTTAGAAAAGCAGATTTGACATCTAACTGATGCATTTTCCAATTATGTTTTGTAGCTAAGGAAATCAGTACTCTAATTGTATTCAATTTAGCTACTGGTGCAAAAGTATCATCGTAATCAATTCCCTCCTTTTGTGAATATCCTTTTACAACTAATCTTACCTTACCTTATATTATGATGAATCTTATATACATATTCTAAGTTAAGTTTAATGAAATTTGTATTTTAAATATTGAGTAATTTGTACTATCATTTTAAAAGAATTAAAATGATTCTTTTGAAATCAAAATGATATTTTTATTACAATGATAGAAAATAAAAAAGCTTTTAAATTTTTATTATTGTTTCATTCTACAATATAAATCCAATTTAACAACCAAATAATAAATAATGTTATTACTTTTTATTTACAATCAAATAATATCCAAAAAAATATTATTATTAGTGCTATTGAAAAGAGTATGGAAACCTTAGAGTATTTTTTCAAAATAATATTCCAAAAATATTATTATTGGTGCTATTGAAAAGAGTAAGGAAACCTTAGAGTATTTTTTCAACTTCTTTACATGATACATGATTTTTAATTAGGAAAAAATAATTTTTAATTATTTAAAAATATCATTCTAAATGATAGATCCATGATTAAGATGAATTTATTTTAGTTTCTTTTCAATTAATTCACATACACATACACACATATAAAAGAATGACACATCTCCAAAAAAATAGAAAGAGTTTATTTTTTTTCACTTTCAATTACTTTCTTATATATAGAGTTGTTATAAAATTAATTTATTTAAACTCGATATTGAAATGTTTTATTTATAATTCATAATATTGAAATATTTCTTTTGAATTTAGGCTACTTGATTTATTTAGTTTTTTTTTATTAAATTCAGACTCATCATAATCCCTTATAGCACTTATAGAAGAGATGTCATTGGTTTAAAAAATTACTATATTTACAA
>JZKD02S1789902.1:9586-26682 GCA_000966675.3 Picea glauca | reverse complement strand
ATTCATGTAATTATTAGATATAAATCAATGATTGTGTGTATATCTATATGGGTGTTGGCTAAACGTTATATTTTGGGGATTTTTGACTTAAATTCGGCAATGTAAATTTAAATAAAATCGTTTATTTTTGTTGTTTTAATTATATTTTTGAATGTTATTTATTCTGTTGAAATTTTTTGGGACATTTAGATTATACAAACTTAACAACTTAAATATATAGATCTAGTCATTTTTCACCAAATTTCAGACAAAATCAAATGAAAAAAATCACTGAAAAACTGTTAAAAGATAAAACGTTTAAAATACTACTATCTAGATGTATAGATCCATTGAACAATTAATCAGAGTCAACGTAAACGTGGGCGTTGTAAATATCAAAACACCGAGTTTTGTGCTTAAAAAAATGTGAACAAATTAATGTGGACGCGCATTCGTCGTGATTTACGTGCAACTACCGAGGTCAATATTCAAAAGAAGCCAAAGAACAGTTGGTAAAGGCGCTATGAACGACTATACTTCCTCGATGGGCAAATAGGAAATGCCGAAATGAATGCAGATCCAAGTTTGATGGAGAAATTATAAATGGAGTATTTCTAATTATTTTAATTATTTATAAGTATTAATGGAGATTTTTACAATTAGGTGGTGGCAATGTTTATTTGGGATGAGGAAAGGAGTTTGTGTTGAGATGAAAATTTAGGGCAATGTTTATTTGGGATGAGGAAAGGAGTTTGTGTTGAGATGAAGATTTAGGATAGATCAAAGTTAATAACTGGTCAAAGAATTCATACATTTGGACCATGGAAAAGATATTCAAAGGAGAAATTGGAAGGATGTGGAATATGTAAAACATGCACATTAAAGGATGTGGAACATATAGAATACACATTCAAATATGGACTTTGCATCAATGTAATTTTGAGGTTAGGTTGGGTCACATGTTTTTAGAAATTCAACTTCAAAGTGTTCAAAATATGTTCTCTTTAAACATGAAAAGTTGTGTTTGTAGGTGTGTATTGAAGTTTGTCATAGATAAGTAGAGTAGTGCTTTGTTAGCATGAACATGATAGAATGTTAATTGTTCAACCATTAAATGTCTTCCTTAAGGAAGAAGGACTACACCATTAAGGTTTTACTTATGGTTTCATGGAGAAAATTATGCCAAATTCAAGTAACTTGTTTTGCATGCATTGTGTCCCATTATATAAATCGATTTACTCCTAATTCAATTATACGTAGATCATTATATTATCATTAATGCTGACGCTATGGAGTGTTGTATATGCACAAAGTATTAAACCATAAAGAGGATTTAAGAGAGAATTAAATTTGTTCATATTTATATTTATTAATTTGGAATGGATCATTATATAATTTGTCATCTATCTTGGTACTTATGGGAGGAAAAATTAGAAGAATTGGCTTGCAGGGCCCATTTTAGGGTAGGTCCCAATTTGGTGATTTGGAGTCCAAAAAATTCCAAAATCTATTTGAGGCATCAAATGGCACTTTTGGGATCAAATTTTTATGATATTAGTTTTAACCCCTTGAATCTATTATACACATTGTAAGTTTTCCAATGGTGCAAAAATCAACACAATGAGAGTTCATATATAGAAGTTATGTCTCCCACAAGTTGACTTACCTTGTTGACCACCATGGTACCGAGTTGCTACCACATTAGCCCTCATTACTCACACAAGTGGGCTAGTCACATGTGGAATTTCAAGAATATTCTAGAGGGTCTGAAACCCTAACACTAATTGAGGGCTAAGGCATGCAAAATCCCTAACCCTAACCCTAGATGAATATCAAGCTATGTTAAATACTAGGCCACTAGGAGAGGAATGGGTTCCATTCTTTTGGTATTGTTATTGTTCCATAGTTGAGAATAGCATATAGGAATGGGATATCGAATCATAAAAGAGGAGGTAGAAGATTATATATCAACTATTTAGACCACAATGTCCATGGAAACTACATAGTGAGTGCCCCTTTCTTTGTACTTGCATTTCATAATTGAGAAAAAGAGAGTAAAGCATAGGCCTCACCTTCTAGCTATGCTTTCTCTCATATTGTGTTTCCTAGCTCACACCTTGTGCTCATTTGTGTGGAAAATGTGTTCATTTTCTTGTTCATTTCATTTTGGTTTTGGTTATTTCCATAATTTTGAGCACTATGCTAGTAATATTAAATATGATATCTAAGGTAATAATTTACATAATAAAATATTTTATAATATTGTAAAATTTGTTGTGATGAAGTGTTTTAGTGGAATATCCATGACAATTTATAGATCATATTGGTATTAGAATGATTTTCTTTGGGTTTTTTTGTGGGAAGTTGCAAGATCTAGGAATTGGCTTAAGATAGAAGTCTTAGAACCCTAGCCATGGAAGATGAGTGTAGTCATAAAATCCCTCGAGATGAGGAAAATGATAGATTTTCGAATCTAGAAGAACAAGTTGTTGATATGTTTCACAACATGGTCCTCCTTTTGGTGGCTCTAGCAAACAAGTTTGGAACTTTTGGGGAGGTTGGTAGCTCTAACTCAAAATTTGGATTGGACAAGAAATCAAGAGATTTGAGGGCCCAAAAAAGGAGACAAAAAAAGAGCGAGAGAAACAGAAACCAAGTTCCAATGTCATCACTTTTTCATAATCTTTGTTTAAAATGTCAACGGAAGTGGAAATCAAACCATACTAACATGAGATTGATGTTGTTAAGTTGAATAATTGGTTGCAACAGTTAAAAGTTTGTTTTAGTGTCCATAACATAGAAGAAGAGAAAAATATTTCATTTTCCTTATTAAAATAGATGACCATTCCCTAAATTAGTGGGAAAGCCACATACAGACACTTAGTCTAGAGGGTGACACACCAATAACTAAGTGGGAGGTGTTTAAAACCCTTATCAAGTCCTATTTCTACCCTATTGGGCATGTAGAGGATCATTGGATCAATTGGCATCACTTTAGGCAGAGTCAAAGGAAAAGTGTGCAAAAGTACACCATCGAGTTTAGAAAAATGGAAATTATGTTGGGATATCTCCCAAGAAGCCATACATATTCCTCAAGTATATAGGGGGTCTACATAGTCATTTATGGAATAAAGTGATGTTCTTTAAACCTAGGACAACTGACAAGGCCTATGTGCAAGAACAATACCTCAAGATATAGGTAATAAGAAATGATAGTTAAATGGTTCCAAATAGAAAGACCACTAAGATGCATCGAAGGAGGGAAAGAAGAAGTGAAAATATAAGGAAAATAAGACAACTACCATTGCACATCAATGCAAGGATCCAAACAACCACTACAACCATTTTAATATTGATGGTCACACATAAGATAAGTTTTGGAAGCTAGATTCTAAGCTGAATCCAAAGAACCATAAGAAGGAGACCAAGAAGAAGAACCTTCTAGCCATGGATAGAGGCAACCTAATAAAGAGAAACTTGGATGTGGATCAAAATATTGTCTGCACTACAATCCATAAGGAAGTGAACCTAAGTATCCTTCGTCATAATGAAGAAAAGGAGATGATTAAACTCTTCCATATTAAGATTCAGGTCAAGAAGACAAATGTGGATGATCTAATCGATTCTTGTTCATAGGAAAACCTCACAGTAGAAGATCTATTCAACAAGATTAGATTGGAAATTCATAATTATCTTAACCCATATCCATTGACATGGGTAAATAAGGATGTAGATATCAAGTTCATTAAACAATGTAAGATCGTTTTTTCTATAAGTTCATACTATATTAGTGACATGGAGGTAGATGTATTACCTCTTACTGTCTATGGTGTAGTTTTTAGAAGCCCCTATTTATATATGAGGGATGTAATCTTCACGAGGAGAGAAAAATAGTACCACCTGATCAAGGATGGGAATTATTTCATCATCAATGCAGACAAAGGTAAATCCAAGATTTCTTTGGTAAGTGGTAAACAAGCCAATAAGTTGAATATTTCTAGTAGGAAGTTTGTGTTGGTTTTCTTAAGAGAGAATCAACTAGGTGATGAATTTGTAGATGTAAAGGCATCTCTAGAGGGATGTACTAAAGATTACAAACATCATTTGGAGGAGTTTTTTCATGCATAGAGACAACCATTTCAGGATCCTAAAGGGTTATAAACTAAGAGGGAAGTGGAGCATGAGATATAGTGGTTTCCTTACTCCCCATTTCAAAACATTGGGCTATATAGAAAGTATGTCTTAGAGGTATATGAAGTGAAGAAACAATTATAATAGTTGTTGGAGAAGGGAGTAATTTGACTAAGCACTTCACTTTTCGGGTCACCTATCATCATAATACCTAAGAATGATGGGACTTGGTGAATGTGTATCAACTACAAATCTTTGAACAATATTATCCTCAAGAATTAGTATCCTCTTCCTATTTGTTATATGAAATGCAACATGTCATGTACTTCACCAACTTGGATCTCAAATCAAGATACAACTAGGTACGAGTTAAAGAAGAATACACCTAGAAGACTACCTTCAAGACAAGGCAAGGCCTATATGAATAGTGGGTAATGCCTTTTGGTTTATCTAATGAACCAACTACATTTATCCATTTGATGATCCGTATTATTTTTGAAGCGAAATCAAAGAAGATATATTACAATCAAACACACATAAAAATTGCGAGAAACAAAGAAATACAACAACACATGATTTCTATTAATGAAATAAATGTACAGAGACTGTAAAAATACAGAGTGCAAGACTCACTAGAATGGTGGCAACTTTATCTCTGAGAAGAGATGTGATGTCTATGCTCATTCACAAGAATATGATTACAATGAGGATTTGAAAGCCTTTTTATGATAAACATGAATGCCAAAACCCTAGACATCCAAAAACTTAACCCTAGGAGATGAAGCGCCAAAAGTCATGTGGGTCTCGTTGGGGTAAGTTAGTACATTAATTTCCTGGGGTCGTAACTTTTCCATACGATCTCCATTTTAGGCGCGTGATAGGCCATTGGAAAGATATTTTCGAGAAATACACATTATGCCGTCAAACTCTGACTTTGTGTACAGTTTGACTATGGCAAGCCAAGAAAACACTATTTAGAGCCCCAAAATGGCCCTGGAAGTACAAAAAGATGTACTGACATGAAAAATTCCAAAATAAGCTAATTGGAATAGGTGGGTGGCCAAAAATGCCCACCTGGATGCTATGTAGGGCTTCAAGACAACCCCGTAAGTGCAGAACCCACAATTACAAAGAAATGTCCGCATTATAGAGAAACATGATGAACTGAAAACTGTCAAGATGATCCAACTGGAATTTGGAACATGTGGGTGGCCACCAATATCCACTTGGATCAATCCTCCCCCCTTAGGGAGCAATGGTATCCATTGCATTGAGTGCCTATGGAAGAGCGGAAAGCGTTTTATGAATCTGAATCTTGGTGAGTTGCGTGCCTTGTTGGAGAAGTTGTTTTGCTTGTTCTGTGGAAGGATGTCATGAACCTATTGCTGGCATGGTTGAATCTGTTCCACCAACCTGTTGTCTCTAGGATTTACGGGGCATTGTGTAGGCACCATTGTAGGTGAAGAAACAATATCTTCTTTATCTTCTGCAATCTGCTTCTGCTGTATAGAAGATGTTGAGGCTACAATGGTTGTAGTGGCTTTCTATGCATCCTTTGAACAAACTATGAAGAGGATGAATTTTTCAGTATGAGAGATTACCTTGTGGCACTTTTTTGGTTGAACAATAGTCAAAACTACCTCTGGTATCCTGTAGAGCTGACCCCCCAGAGTGAAATGACACTACAGGGTCGAGACTCCTAAACAACATGATGTTTCCAAATATATGGTTGGCACAAAACATTATCACAAAAATCAAGATGGGAAACATCACACACTACCTTGTCCTTAAAGGAATGGATGCCATATCACACCTGACACTGCTGGCTAACACAGATATCTCATCCCTGGTGAAGCCACCCGATGTTGTATGGTTACAGGTGTGGTGTTGTCAAAAACCACAACTGTTTGATGACCTTATATAAGATGAGGTTCTTCTGGCTACCGCTATCAACAATGAAATGCAACAAGGTCCCCTTCACCCACATCTGTGAATGGAAGAGGCATTCCTCCTCTTCAGGATCTACTGGTTTTTCTAGTTGAATTATTGTGGTCATGAAAGTAGCAGTAGGGTCTACTGCTACTCAAGGAGATTCAATCTCAAGAAAATCAGTCTAAGCCGTTGGCTAAGAAAGGTGATGGGAAGTCGAATAAGGGAATCAAAAAGTGGTGTGAGTTCCTCAAAATCCCCTAGAGCAACACTAATGAATGTCGCTCAAAATGGTCGTTGGTGACTAAGCTCAAAGAAAAAGAATCAAAACCTAACTTGGAATTTGATTCAGAGCACAATAAAGGGAAACAAATCATCAATGCGGAACCCACTCCCACAAAAATTCAATCAGAAGAACTAGAGGAGCCTGAGGAGGGGGAGTTCCTATTCCTCTCACAGATGTGGGTAAATGGAACCCCACTGCATTTCATTGCTGATAGTGGGAGTCAGAAGAACCCGATCTCAACTGAGGTATTCAAGAGATTAAATCTGCCAATGATGCCACATCCCCAAATATACACCATCAGATGGTTTAGTCGGTGACAAGAAATCTACATCAGCCAACAATGTCGCCTATCTTATGACATCAATCCCTTCAAGGATGAGGTGAAATGTGATGTTTCCCCACTTGAAGTTTGTGATGCTCTTTTAGGACAACCATAAATGTGAAAACATCATGCTATCTATGATTCTTTTCCCCGTAGTGTCATTTTTACTCTAGGAGGTCAACTCTACAAGAGACCAGAGATAGTTATAACTACTACCATTTCATTGATATCGACAAAACAATGCCACAAAGTAATCTTTTAGACCATAATTTTTTCCCTCTTCACAATCCAATCAAAAGGTTAATAGAAGGTCACTACGACCACCACGACCTCAACCCAAGACCTTTCTATACAGTATAAGCAGTTCGACAAGATTGTAGGAGCACAAAGATATTTTTTCACCTATGGGGGTGCCTCTACATTGCCAAGTCAAGAATTCCATTGAATTGGTGCCCAATTCTCCCTTACCCAATGGTCCAATCTATAGACACTCCCTTCTAGAGAATAATAGTCTTTCATATGTTTAGCATAGCTCTATTGGCCACAACCCTTTTCAGGTATGCTTGGGGTTCCATCCATTAGACCCCATTCATATATCTCTTCCTGCTATGTATTCACTGTCATATTCCTCCCACACTCAGACCAAGGAAGATCGTTCAACCATATTTGTTGAATGGATTCAATACCTCCAATAGGGCAATGCCAAGTACAGGCAAGCCAACAATTTCAACAAGGAAAGCGACTCACCAAGGTTCATATTCAACAAAAGTTTCCCCATATCCTGAGGGAACTTGATGAAATGCAGACAATTGCTTCTTAAAGGGAAAGGACTAATCTAGGTGGATCTCGGTGGCCATCCACCTTTTCCACCAAATCAACTTTCTCGAGCATGTGGTTTTGATAAACCATGATTTTCACCCTTTTGATTGGGAATGTAATGTAATTTCATATCCATTTGTTAATTACAACCATCATATGTACATTCCTACAATGTTAATGCACTGGATCCCATTAAAACTCCACAGTTAAGCACACTCGGGCTAGAGTAGTACTGGGATGGGTGATCTCACGGGAAGTCCTAGTGTTTTACATGCCTACGACATTTTGTAAACTTAGGTAAATTATTCTCCTCTCACTCTCTCATATAATTATTCTTTGTACTTGCATTTCATAATTGAGAAAAAGAGAGTAGAGCATACGCCTCACCTTCTAGATATGTTTTCTCTCATATTGTGTTTCCTAGCTCACACCTTGTGCTCATTTGTGTGGACAGTGTGTTCATTTTCTTGTTCATTTCATTTTGGTTTTGGTTATTTCCATAATTTTGAGTACTATGCTAATAATATTAAATCTGACATCTAAGGTAATAATTCGCATAATAATATATTTTAGAATATTGTAAAATTTGTTGTGATGAAGTGTTTTAGTGGAATATCCATGGCAGTTTATAGATCACATTGGTATTAGAGTGATTTTCTTTGGGTTTTTTTGTGGGAAGTTTCAAGATCTAGAAATTGGCTTAAGATAGAAGTCTTAGAACCCTAGCCATGGAAGATGAATGTAGTCATAAAAACCCTCGAGATGAAGAAAATGATAAATTTTTGAATCTAGAAGAACAAGTTGCTGATATGTCTCACAACATGGTCCTCCTTATGGTGGCTCTAGTAAACAAGTTTGGAAATTTTTGGGAGGTTGGTGGCTCTAACTCAAAATTGGGATTGGACAAGAAATCAAGAGATTTGAAGGCCCAAAAAAGGAGACAAAAAAATATCCAGAGAAACAGAAACCAAGTTCCAATGTCATCACTTTTTAATAATCTTTGTTTAAAATGTCAAAGGAAGTGGAAATCAAACCCTACTAAGGTGAGATTGATGTTGTTAAGTTGAATCATTGGTTGCAACAGTTAAAAGTTTATTTTAGTGTCCATAACATAGAAGAAGAGAAAAATATTTCATTTTACCTACTAAAATAGAGGACCATTCCCTAACTTATTGGGAAAGCCACATAGAGACACTTAGTCTAGAGGGGGGTGACACAACAATAACTAAGTGGGAGGTGTTTAAAATCCTTATCAAGTCCTATTTCTACCCTATTGGGTATGTAGAGGATCAGTGGATCCATTGGCATCACTTTAGGCAGAGGTAAAGACAAAGTGTGCAAAAGTACACCATTGAGTTTAGAAAAACGAAAATTATGTTGGGATATCTCCAGAGAAGCCATAATATTCCTCAAGTATCTAGGGGGTCTACATAGTCATTTATGGAAGAAAGTGATTCTCTTTAAACGTAGGAAAACTGACAAGGTCTATGTGCAAGAACAATACCTCAAGAATATAGGTAATAATAAATGATAGCTAAATGGTTCCAAATAAAAAGACCACCAAGATGCTTTGAAGGAGGGAAAGAAGAAGTGGAAAGAGAAGGAAAATAAGACAACAACCATTGCACATCAATGTAAGGATCCAAACAACCACTACAACCATTTTAATATTGATGGTCACGCATAAGGTAAGTTTTGGAAGCTAGATTCTAAGCTGAATCCAAAGAACCATAAGAAGGAGACCAAGAAGAAGAACCTTCTAGCCATGGATAGAGGCAACCTAATAGAGAGAAACTTGGATGTGGATCGAAATATTGTTTTCACTACAATGCATAAGAAAGTGAACCTAAGTATCCTTCGTCATAATGAAGAGAAGGAGATGATTAAACTCTTCCATATTAAGATTCAGGTCAAGAAGACAAAGGTGGATGCTCTAATCGATTCTTGTTCATAGGAAAACCTCATAGTAGAAAATCTATTCAACAAGCTTAGATTGGAAATTCACAATCATGTTAACCCATATCCATTGAGATGGGTAAATAAGGATGTAGAGATCAAGATCATTAAACAAGGTAAGATCATTTTTTCTATAAGTGCATACTATATTGGTGACATGGAGGTAGATGTATTACCGCTTAATGTCTGTGGTGTATTTTTTAGAAGCCCCTATATGTATATGAGGGATGTAATATTCATGAGGAGAAAAAACTAGTACCACCTGATCAAGGATGGGAAGTATTTCATCATCAATGCACACAAAGGTAAATCCAAGATTTCTTTGGTAAGTGGTAAACAAGCCAATAAATTGAATATTTCTAGTAGGAAGTTTGTATTGGTTTTCTTAAGAGAGAATCAACTAGGTGATGAATTGGTAGAAGTAAAGGCATCTCTAGAGGGATGTACTAAAGATTAAAAACATTATTTGGAGGAGTTTTCGCATGCATACAGACAAGCATTTCAGGATCCTAAAGGGTTACAAACTAAGCGGGAAGTGGAGCATGATATATAGTGGTTTCCTTACTCCCCATTTCCAAAAATTGGGCTAAATAGAAAGTATGTCTTAGAGGTATATGAAGTGAAGAAAAAATTATAGAAGTTGTTGGAGAAGGGAGTAATTTGACTAAGCACTTCACTTTTTGGGTCACCTATCATCATAATACCTAAGAATGACGGGACTTGGTGAATGTGTATCAACTACAAATATTTGAACAAGATTACCCTCAAGAATTAGTATCCTCTTCATATTTGTTAGATGAAATGCAACATTCCATGTACTTCACCAACTTGGATCTCAAATCGAGATACCACCATGTACGAGTTAAAGACAAGGCGAGGTCTATACGAATAGCGGGTAATGCTTTTTGGTTTATCTAATGCACCAACTACATTTATCCATTTGATGATCCGTATTATTTTCAGAACGAAATGAAAGCAGAGATATTACAATTAAATACACATAAAAATTTCTAGAAACAAATAAATACAACAATACATGATTTCTATTAATGAAAGAAATGTACAGAGACTGTAAAAATATAGAGTGTAAGACTCGCTAGAATGGTGGCAAATTTATCTCTGAGAAGAGATGTGACGACTATGCTCATTCACAAGAATATGATTGCAATGAGGTTTTGAAGGACTTTTTATGATAAACATGAATGTCAAAACCCGAGGGTAAAATCATGAAGATGGGTAACACTTTTGCTTGTTTTATGAGAAAAAAACCTGTATTTTCACAAGTTCTTCAACTTCTAGCATACAAAAGTATTTTCACAAGTTCTTCAACTTCTAGCATACAAAAGTATTTTTTTTTATTTAGAATTTCACTTTACGGTAAAAACAAAACTTGTGAAGAATTTTGTTAGCTTTCCAATGACTATTTTTCAATTTTTTTTCGTCAAGATTTGATATGTCAATTTGACAATTGTTTAATAGTATGTTCCTTAAACATGAAATGAATGATAAAATGTTATGTTTTCCCACAACAACGTATCTATTATTAAGATTATGTTTTTAAGAAACAAAATATACTAAATTTTTTTACAGAGACTCTATTTTATTATGACTATAATTTTGAATCTAACAGAGGAATATTATAATTTCTAGAATTTTTTGAAGTTGAACAAGCTGAAAACTTTGCACATTTTAAACACATGTTTTTCTACACCTTGTACATCTATCTTAATTTTTACTTAAAAGTAAAATCTAAATATACCCTTTTGAAAAGAACAGTTTAAGGATTATGAATATAATTTTTTCTAAATTTTTCACTGTATATTTTTAGAAATACCGATATTTCATTTCACCAAATCATAATGTCTACTGAAAATATTATGTAGTGATTTAAAAAAAAAAAAAATTAGATAAAAATAATGAAAATGAAAACAAATTATAGGAATTGAAAGTAGATTCAATTTTTGAAATGATGGTGTCATTTTCGAAATCAAATTCTCATTATTTGCAGGACTCCGCAATCTTTGAAGTTCAGGTAAGCTTGGGGCAATTCGCTGGTTTTTGTTTCAGTCCCAATTTCATGTTTTTGGCCGAAATAATCTTTCGGTGCAAACAATATTATTTTGACCGAAAGACTAAAATCTAATGGAAACCATCAAAACTAAATGGTTTCCAAGGTTTTCGGCCAAAAAAACCTTCTTTCGACTGAAAGCATGTTGAGAAAATTCCGTCGGTCGAAAAAAATAAAAAGACACATCGTATCGTTTCATTTCACGCGAAATCGTATAAATATGCTTTCGGTCGAACACATTTAACACAATTCATCGGATGGACATACATATATGAGGTCAGGGATAGGGATTTCAAAGCATTTCTATTACTGATTGCAGCTGTATTATTTTATTTCTTTATTTCTTCCCTATGTTCCATAGGCTTAATTGAAGGATTGATATCAATATATGGTGGTTTTCTAGAGAACCTAAACAAAGTTTCAAATCATCTTTTTGGTTTTTGTTGAATAAGGTAATTGATGTTTGTTCAAATTTTTAAGGGAATAACAATTTATATGTTGAAAGATAAATGTTGAGCATTTTTTCAAGGTGAAGTCTTTGTTGAACATATCTTTTACAGATAATTATAAAATTCATGGGAAACAAAAGTTTGCGCAAGAGAAAATTTGATCGCACTCGAGATGATACTCACCAAAACGAACAAAGGAAAGAGCATTATTGGAGAAAGAAATGAGAACGTGCAAATATTGAAGAAAGAAACGATGATAATATCGATAGAGATTTTCAACAAGAAGAAGTTCAACCAGGTATGCATGCACATATGATGATCAAGCACACGACACACATTGAGACTGTATTCAGAAAGTACATAATTCAAAGTATAGAATTCAAATTTAAAATATTGTAAATAATATAATTGATTGTAATTACAATTTGATGTTTTTTAAAAAACATAAACATATTTGTCTCATAATGTTGAAGAAGACATTGAAACTGAAATTGAAGCAGAAGACGTTGAAACCAAAATTGAAGCAGAAGACGAATCACCTATAGGTATGTACGTAAATTTATATAATACAAGATTAACAATCAAGTATATATAGTTTAGTGAATTTGTGTTTATGTTATGTTTTTTAATATAAACTTTAAATTGAAATATGTAGGAGAATCTATCAACATTGATGATGAAATATTAGAAAATTTTGATACTGACAAATTTGGGAAGAAAAAAGCTAAGCATTATATAAGATATCGAACTAAGAATATGTATAATACTTTTTTCAAAGATGAATCAATAACAGTACAAGCTCAAAATTTACTCTGTCTAATGAAGTCAAGAAAGTTAAAAGAAGCTACATCATTATTGGGTATTCAAAAGTCGACAAATGATACAAAGGTGAAATAAAATGTCTTTAACAATATAACTAGTGTATTAAAAGATTTTGGAAAATCTTGAAAAGAAGATGTCTGTGTTGCACGTAGAGTGATACAAATAGCAATTGTTTCATCTAAAAATATAAAATATCGTTTGACAAGACACATGGAAAAAGCGATGGAAACATCAAGAAAAACATTGCACAAACATAGAAAATTTCGATTGCAAATAGATGCAAATGATGAAATCGGTTGTTGGACAGTGATTTCTAGATAACCCTACAAAGATAGATTTGCAGAAAATGTTAAAGAATTGGCCCATAATTGTTGGTTGGAAGAATATCATGTTTCACCACATACAAGGGATGTGTTGCGGCAAAGAATAACACGCAAACAATATGAAGAACATCCAGAACATATATTGCTAATGACACAAATAGAATTATTCAATAAGTTCGAATAAGAGCACAAAGAAGTTAAAATTTCCATCAATACATTTGTGCAACAAAAACCATGGTTTGTTAGACCCATCACTATTCATGACACTTGTTGTTGTGGTTATCATGTGGAATTTGATTTATATTACGACATTTTTTTGGATTCTGGTAAAACTTTATGGCCAGGTTCACCTCCTCCTTCCACATTCCATGTTTTTATATTTGAAATCTATGTGAAAGAGAAGATGATGATTTATTTTACAAAAAAAAATGTGTTGGTGGACATAAATGTGATGGTTGTGGAAATCTAAGTTTGTTTCATTCAAAGTATCATATTGATATGAATGATCAATCATTTTCTAATATAAGAGTCAATTGGAAGAGATATGAATATATCAACAACACTGCTCCACATTCTTCAAATGTTATTTTGAAAAGGATTGATTTGAAGGTAGATAAAATTTGTGTGATAGATTTTTTGAAGAATTTTGAGGAATAAGCCTATAAATACACCAAGCATTCACATATAGCTCGATGGAAATATATACAATTCAAACAATCCCATGAAGTGTTTCCACCAGGGACAATTTTGTTTGTAGTTGATTTTGCAGAGAATTACACATTCGTCGCACAAAAAAAAATATAGAGCGAATATTATCATTCTAATCAAGTCATGATATGTGTCCACATTCTATATAGACATGCTCAACAGAGTCTTGATAACATAGAAAGCACCAAAAATAATCGACATATTATTAAATAATATCACTTTTATATAAGTGATGATCGAGCACACGACACACATTATGTACAACATTTTTTTGATAAATTTTATGATTCACTGAAAGAACGCAAAATCGGATTCGATTGACATTGGATATGGTTAGATGGGTGTGCGGGTCAGTTCAAATCTTCACGATCATTTTATTGGTTATGTCGTCTTCATAAAAAATTAAACATTACACATTGTTGGATTTTTTTTGAGACTGGTCATGGAAAATGAGAGCACGATAGTGCAGGGGCATGTATAAAACGAACACTTCGAAGGTATCAGATGAACCCTCATGCAAATCGATTTGAATCCACTAAATAAGTTGTTGAATGGTGCAAAATGACGCTAAGCCATGAATATAATCCGTCAAGGGATGTGCGCAGAAGTGTCTATATATAACTGTTACACATGTACACATGATATTTTTATTTGAACGTGTTCAAATTTATATTCAAACTTCAATCATTTTCTTGAGAGATTTCAAGTTAACAAGTTCTTGTCTTGTGGAGGTTTTTTTGGTATGTTGGAATCCAAGATGTAAATAGATCAATCTCATATGACGCCAGTACAATACTCGGGACACGAAAAATACATTCAGTTAAAACTAAACGTTTTCAAAATGTGTTTGCATTTGATAGAAGAAATGAGTCTTGTTTTTGTTCAGTTTACATAGAGGACACATAATCCATAGATATTTGTGAAAACGAAAATGTAGGATATGTTAAATGTTGGAGACATACTGAACTTAATGTAAAAGGGAAAATGTCACTTGCAAGCTCAGAGGAGATGGAATCAAATGAAATTATAGTGTCTGTTGACGACGATAGAGTTTCTGATCTTGTTAGAGAAGATAATTTTTATGTTTAAATTTTTTCAAATAAATTGTAGATGTACTTGTGTGATAATCTAACACGAACTATTTGTTGTTCAATATATCCAATTATTTGGAGGAGATGTTTTTTCCATGGTTTCACCTGTAGACAACACTGAAAATGTGAAATATTATTTGATGCGATACACAAAACAAAAGATAAGTCTATTAGAAGATTTTGATGATAACGATTTTATATATGAAAGAGGATCCATTGTATTTAAATGATATTTTTTTCAAGAAACCCATCAAACCGATACTCATGTTCACTTTCAAGACTACCAGTCAGATGTCACAAGTTGTCAATATAGTCCTTTGGTATGTGCAACGTGCATAAAGTTAATAAAAGTTCAATAAAAAAAAAATAAAAAATTAGAAAATAGAAAATGTCCAAAGTCGATCATGAACGAATAATTGAAGATGGAATACCATTACAATGTTTTTAAACAAGTGGCACATGTACATTCCATAATTTTTTATTTTTCATTGAAAGTACATTCTATAATTTGATGACTTGTTTTGACTCTTTTCAATCATATTTCTAAATAGGATATTTATAAAAATGATATGTATAAAAAACTCCAGATCATTCTTAAAAAACACAGATAAAATATGGTTCAACCATATTTTATCTGTGTTTTTCAACCATTACACCAATTAAAATTATTTTATGAGCATTACACCAATCAAAATTGTGTTGTATACCTCTTGTATTGTGAACATTTTATTTTAAACTAAAAAATTGTTAAACACCATTATCATTGAACACTTACTTTTTTCAATAGTATTTTTTTCCATTTTATTTTAATAATATTGCATTAATTTTAAAAAAAGTTAAACATATTTTATATTTTCTATTGTAATAACATCTTGTTTCAAATTTTAACTCATTCTGATTTTTATTTTATTTTACGAGGATTATATAAATTAAAGTTGAATTGAACATCTCTTTTATTTTGAATATTTTTTTTAATTATTGTTCTCAAAATTAAAGAAAAGTTAAAAACATTTCTTTCATTTTGAGATTTTATTTTATCAAGGGTATATGAACTTTGAGGTGAATATATCTTCTAGTTTTACCATTTTTTTAATGACTACATGATAAAATTAAATAAGAGTTGATCATCTCTTCCATTTTAAGGTTTTATTTTATTGTCACATCATTTTGAGTATTTTATTTTATCATTATCACACAAACCAAAAAAGAGTTGAACATCTCTTCTATCTCAATATTTTATTGTATAAACATTACCTATAATTAATTTGGATATCTCTTCTATCTTGAGAATTTTATTTTTATTATTATTGCACCAATCAAAGAAGAGTTGAACATCTCTTCTATCCTAGATTTGAGAGCATTGACTTCTTTAAGCCGTAATTATTTTTTTTCATTTTTTAAATTAATATTCTAACAACTAAAAACAATTTAAACATCTCTTCCACTGGTTGTAATGACACTTTACTAATAATATCATATATATACCAATATCTCCATTCTAATTATTTAGAATCTTCATTTTAATAATTAAGTTGATTTTCATGTAAACTTATTTAGAAGTGTTAATCATTAGAATTAAATTGTAATTAATAGATCTCTTCTCTAACAAAGTTAAGGAAATTAATACAACCTTGCTTAAAGTCAAGTGAATTAAATTGTAATTAATATATCTGTTCTCTAACAAAGTTAAGGAAATTAATACAACCTTGCCTAAAGTCAAGTGAAGACCCTTACAAAAATGCGGGTTTATGTGAATAGTACTAAACCATAGCCTGCAAATCATTTTCCTAATGTAATTCCCTTTCATACATGTTATCTGAGTTGTACAAGGGGTATGTGTTGTTCATTGGCATGTCTAAAACACAATGCTTGAATTCATACCTCCTCCTTTGAATTTCACATTGGTTACCTTCTTCCAAAATCAAACACAAGTTTTCTGAAAGGGAAATGGTACATCATGAAAATTTCTTCCTTTTAGTGTAGTTCATACCAGCATAGGCTTTGCATGTTTAAAGTGTTTTCTACTACCATATACTCTCAAATAAGTTTTGCATGGTTTAACATGTTGTCTATTATCATATATTCCTAAATAGATATGCATGTTGGACACACCTACCACACTTAGAGGGGGGGGTGAATGAGTGTGGGGCTCTTTTCCCAAAACTTTCCTCTTGCACAAAAACTCATCAATTAGCATTCAACATTTATTCATT
>JZKD02S1789891.1:75500-88791 GCA_000966675.3 Picea glauca | reverse complement strand
AATGATCCTTTATGAAGGAGCACCTTTTGTATGTTGTATCAGACCTCGAGCCATACGCTCTTGTCTGAAATAGATAGGAGGCATTTAATAGATTTAATGCAGGTAGATAGGATTTATTTCCAGATTAGACAATTTTAGAGTCTGAGAGGGAAAATGGATATAGACACCCTCATTGTATCATTGTAACATTAGCCATAAGCAACATTCAGAAGAGGAGAGTGAACAGAGAAAACTGTGAAGAACACCCATGTACAGACATTTGAATTAATAGAAGAAAGTTCTGATTCAAGTTCATGGCTGGTGTTGTTTCTCTGTGTAGATTGTTTATGTGCTCATGAATGTTTATTTTTCTGGTTATGCATTTTCTTTGAATATGCTATGCATGTGATCTCAGGGTTTAAACTGACGTCTGAGAGGAGAGAATAAGTTTCAATTGTTTCTCTGTCTGAGCCAGGAGATTCCTGCAAAGAGTGCAGTTGAATTCATCCGTAAGGAGTGCGTTGATGAGGGCTCGATAGTTTAACTTTTGATCTTACTTGTCCAGGATTGAGAGTTGGTTGTTGAAGCTGTGCTAAGAGTGCATAGGCAGAAGAAGAAGTCTCAGTTGTTAATCTGAGAAAAGAAAGCTAAAGACTGCTGCTGCAGGAGTTGCGCAGAGTCTGAAGGATTCAACACCTGGGAAGTTGTTGAATGCCGAGCGCAAGTAGTGTGTGTAAATCCCCCTGAAGGAGTCAGAGTGGAAAAGCTTAGGAGGTTTAGCACTTCTGGTATATTGTCAAAAGTAGAGCGCAAGAGTTTTATGTGGAGGAAGGTTCGAGCAGGAGCCACAAGCGCAGGCTTTGAAGGACAAAGTGCGAGAAGGAATACTTAGCCATTTTCGAGAAATCTCCAAAGGAGGAGGAATCAGTGGCTAGGATTCACCGAAGGAAACAACAAAATCCCGTAGGCCATCAGATCTCGGGAAAGTTGCGCAGGGTTAAGCCCGGAGGAGCAGAGAAGATCCCGGAGATTCGGAGTTTGGGATATCGAGGTTTCTATGGTCGTGGAACTCTTATAGAAAGAAATCACGATCCGTGATTTCCCGAAGGAGCCTCAACCATTGATTTCAGCGGGGACATGTGGCAAGAGATCCCAAGGATCGTGGATCGGAGCATCGGGGTTACGGAGACAGGGGCCTTGCATGTTGACATCACGATTTGCGATTTCCCGACACAGTAGGAGCCGTTGATCTGCAAGACGCGTGTCCAAGGATCTGGAAGAGTCGGGGTTCGGCATTTTGGGGTTCTCGGTGTCATGAGAATCGTTGCAGGGGGAGTTTCGAAACTCCAAAATGCGATAACCATGCAGCCACAGTGCTGAGTGGAGGACAGGTGGCATCGACATATCGTGAGCTCAGAGGTTTGCGAGTTGGAGCCTCAAACATTTGCATCCAGGTTTACGAGGTTGCGAGAGGCGATATCGTGGTAACCATCGATTAGCATGTGGGCCCTAGAGCGCAGAAAAGGGGGACAGGTGGCATTGGAGATCGGGGATCGGAGATCCCAGGGGCATGAATTCTTTGCATTGCAAATTCATGAACTCCGAAGATCTGATAGAGAAAAGGGGCTTGCTCTCGTGGACCGAGAGGTCACATGTGAAAAGGGATTAGTCGAGGAGAGCTAAGGATTGGAGAGGCGGTATCGAGGATCGGGAATCGGGGATTTCCGAGGCGAGTTGTTTACAATCTCGCAAAAGCTGATTTTTCGATAGGAACAATCCCGACCGAAGCAGGGAAATCGTGAAGGGAATATCCATCGGGTTTCGGGGATTTTGAGGCCCGAGTACAGGACTCGTAATCTTGCGAGGTCTGATTCTCTGATAGGCAAAAGGAGATCGTCAGGTGATCATTCTGTGTGTGCGGAAAAGTCCCGATAAGGGATTTGAGGAGCACTTTAGCTCTTCAGGCCTAGGAAAAAGAAGGTCCTGGTGGAAGCAGACGTGCCCTGGGTGGTCGTTGTGCGTCAAGGATTACACCTTCACCATGAATAATGATGTTTGTAACATAGTGTCAATATTGAAGGGGAAGTCAATAGTGAGTTCAAAGTGGACCTACAAGATCAAGCATGTAGTAGATGAAAACATTGAGAAGTTCAAGGTGAGTATCATCATGGGTGGTTTCTCCCAGAAAGAGGGAGTGGACTATGAGGAAGAATTTTCTCCAGTCGCTAGGTACACTTCATTAGAGAAGTTATTTCCTTAGTTTCATTTATGGGATGGAGGATAGATCAAATGGATGTGAGGAAATTTTTTGTTAATGGGATCAATGAGGAAGAAGTGTACATAGATTAGCCTCAGGGCTTTGAGGTAAATGGGAAGGAGTCCCAAGTTTGCAAGATTAATAAATCCTTGTATGGACTCAAACATGCATTGAGAGCATGGTATTCGAAGATAGATAGATATTTGTAGAGTATGGAATTCACCAAAAGTGAAATGGATCCTAACTTATATTATATATTTGTTGGGATTGATCTTCTCATACTGGTGTCGTATGTAGATTATTTATTTCTTATAGGTGCATAGAAGCTCATTACAAGGTGCAAAGTAGACATGGAAACTGAGGTTGAGATGAAGGAATTGAAATCATGTATTACTTCTTGGATTTAGAGGTTTGGTAGAGACTAGGGGAGACATTACTTGGGCAAGGAAAGTATGCAGTTGAGATCCTAAAGAGGTTTTAGGTGGAGAATTGTAAACCTATGGCCACACCCATGATCACTAATTTGACAAAGGTTATAGCTTCCGATGCAGACCCTCGACCCTCAAGCCATAATCCGCACAGGATCGATCTCCTTCAAATCCACAGAACCAAAATAGTTCTTTCATGCCCTCACTGGAACCCCATGAATTTGATCCACAGGTCCTTCATGAAAACTCCATCGGCACAAGCAATGCACCGGGCATGAGTCTTCACCTCCACACGGCCACGAGACATGACCGCGACCCTTTCCAAAAAGGGATTTCAGGTTTCATGATTTTGGGAGTTCTGATGTTGAGTTTCTTGACCTACAATTCCCCGAACTCTGAAATGCCGAAATGCCAAAATTCCGCTCTAAGCAATTCCATCCTCCATGACCACAACCCTTCTCCACATCCACGTTGCATTTTGCGACTTCGATATTTCTAACACCAAGCGCCCCGAATCCTTGTCCTCAGAACTTCTGGAAAGATGAACCCCGAACTACTGAAATGTATGACCGTAGTCCCACTCCAATAATACGTCACTTTCAGGACTTTGGGGTTTCTATCGTTGAAGTGCCCGGTTTCTTGTCCTCGGGATGGCCAAAAAGATGAATCCCGAAATGCTGAAATGGGTGACCCTGTTTCGTAGCCCGACACTATTCCTGCATCTGCTTTCCGGTTTTCACGTTTCAGGATTTCGCAATCCCAACTGCAACAACTACCTGCCCCTTCGAACTCCCGGTATCCAAAATACCGAAGTACCAAACCTCAAAACACCAGTCTTCCACTCCAAAATAGGATCAATGGCTCATATCCTCTCCTAATCCGATGGCTTGTGTCTTTTCATGATTTCACGGGTCAAGAGTTTTGAACTCTTACCCTTTGCGTTCCTGGTAGCCGAAATGCTAAAATCCTCCTTTCAGGAATTTCCCCGAAACCTCGACCGCTCACCACGTGTCCTCATGTTGGATGATCATGATCCTTATGGGATTTTGTTCGTCAAGAGTGCCAACTCTTTCCCTTTGTATCTCCTAGTAGGTGAAATGCTGAAATAGGCCTTTCATTCCCTTCTTCACATACGAGGGTTAAACCTCATGCACCTTCTCCTGGATCTGATGGCTATCGGTCCATGCGCCCATATCTGTTGGCTAGCGCACTTTCGAGAACTAGGAGTCCGTGATGCAAGAGACCCCAAAATATCTTGTCACTCCGGACTCTGAACTCCTAAATGACAAAATGATGAAATCTGCTTTCTTCTATTTTTCTCTGTGCGCAAAGGCTCTGTTTCTCCTAAGCTTCAGGACTTAGAATAAGTCCATCCTCGCACACTCCTTGTGCTACTAAGTACTTTGATAAACTCAGATCAGAAGTATTTCTTGTAAATAAATGCTTCACACCCTCCTATCATTCTTCAGCTTGATGCACACCTTTTAGAGCTTACAGAGCGTTCAACAACTCTGCAAGTGTCTCTCCTCGACACTTCTTCTCTCTGAACCCGAAATAGAGTCCCTCCTGTGCGAACTTGCACACACTCAATGCCCTCCTAGCAGAGCTTTACAGAACCTTCAGTAGTTCTATTTCTTCTCTGTGCCTTTCTTTGCACAATTCCTCCTCCAGAGTATTCATTAACTCTAAGGCTTCCTTTGAGTCTGTGAATCCTCCTGGTGTGCACTCCTTGAATGTTCTTTCTAACTCCGTAGAACTCAGATGTGCACTCCTTGCACTGGCTACAGAACCTCTAGTGTTTTGTTGTGCACTCCTTGCATGGCCTAAAGAACCCAGACAGAAACCACCACTCAAGAAGATAGACAAATTCTATCTATCCCTGAAGATAAAAATCTAGCATACATCTACAACATTCCTTCATGAACATAAATACATGAACAACCATATGCAGGAAAAAAAAAATCTTTTCTATTAATCTGTATATCTATACAAATTTGTTTACAAAGGATGGACTGTAAGAAGTCTCAGCTCTCTCTCAAGACCTCTTTGCTCTGGTCTCTTCTCCTAATTCTCTATTCTACTCTATATTCCTCTAGAGATTCTAATTACAAAAGAGGGCTCTCTCGAGATTTTCCTCCACCTCACCATCTCTGAGCTATTGCTATCACTGAGTGGCTCCTACGACTACATGACATAAATGAATGTCACAGACCTGACTGATCTAGACTTGCTGCAGGCTACCAATTAAGGCAACCTCAACCCCTTCTTGAATGGATGCATGGTCTGGCATTAAAAGCCTTACAAAATTTATTGAAATTCAAATTTTGAAAAACGAGAATGTTGTGCCTCTCCCTTTCTTCATTAATGCATGTTGGTTGGCTGGCATGATGCTGACATGGAGTGATGCTCCTGCATCATACTCCTCAGCTAGAAAAATCATGAGATCCTGCTCATGAGCTCCTCTTCTCCAGCATTGAAATCCACCTGGATCCCAAACTTTCCCTTGGAGCTGTCCATCTGCTCCTCTCCAGCTATGTTGTTGTTGTTGTTGTTGTTGCTTCTTCCCTGTTGCCCTTAGAGGCTCCCTTATACTTAGCTTCTCGTTGTTGACTGCTTCTGCTGATCTGATCATCAACCTTCTGATCTCTTCAATTATCTCGTCTAGTTGCTCAACTGACTGGCTCTTTGTATGCAATCTCCTTTGCTGCACTTCTGTCTTCTCAATGAGCAGATATGATCGATCTCCCATGATGTCTTTATCTCTCTTTGTGGCACTAAGTGGCCACTCTGCTGCAGACTCTACCTCTACAGTCTCCTCACTAAACTTTTGTTCAACCTCTTCCTATGGTAGTTATGTTGTTGCCATTTCTCCTGTTGGCATACTTCCAACTTCTTCTAGCTTCTCCTGGGGCTGGTATGCTCCACTAACTTCTTCCCACTTAGCCTGTTGGATGTGCAGTCTTTGCACCATCACCCTATTTTCCAGGGCTTCCAATTCTTGATATAGATCAACAAAGTCTATGTTGTCTGCTTCTTCTTCTGTTGCAGGCTCCAGTGTTGTAGTCATCTCTATTTCAGCTTCCTAGCTGAAAAATTAGAGCCATTATTTTGAATTCTCCTCCTTTTCTCCTTGGGAAAACATCAGTGTCTACTCCACTTCTTCCTCCATGAAAGTCTCTATTGGTTGTCTTTCTTCTGCTGCTGCATCTGCAACACATTCTCTAGCCTCAACTGGGCTACTTGGTAGGAATACTTCAATTCCCCCAATGATTAGAATTCTCTTCTAATTCTCTCATGTCAACACTCCTTGCTGATTTGAACTCTCCCCTGAGTTCATGAGACTTTCAGATAGTCTCATATCTTTCCCCTTGCCCACATGACAATTTGGGAATTTTTTTCTTCCCACCTGGCAGTCTATGAGACCAAATGGTCCCATCTCATTGCCCACCAGGCAATTCTAACTTTAAGCACTGCTCCCATGGTAGTATGCGAGACCTTCTGTTGATCTCTTCCCATTGCTCACCTGGCAACTCGAAAGTGCACTTCTACCCACCTGGCAGTTTATGAGATCAATCGATCCCATCTTCATCAACACTCCTTGTTGAACCGAACTCATCCCTGAGTCCATGTGACTATCAGACAGTCTCATCTTCTCTCCCTTGCCCACTTGGAAATATGGGATTTTTGTCCTTCCCACCTGGTAGTTTACGATATCTTTAGCAAATCTCATACCATTTATGCCCTGGCAATATGAATTTCCACTGTCATCCTCCTAACAGTCTATGAGATTCTCCAATGATCTCATTTCATTCCCCACCTGGCAATTGGAAAATTAATCTCTGCCCTCGTGGCAGTTTATGAGACCTGTAATTGATCTCTCTTCCTCATCACTGAGGGTTTATCCAACTTCTGGCTCACAAATGCAAACCAGCTCTGTGTCACTGAGGCTTTCAACATACCTCAGCCATGTTTTTAACAGCCTTTGTTGTCTTATGGCCAACAAATCCTTAACTGGCCACTTCACCTTCTTTTTCATGGGCCATTCATACACCCAACGCGCTTTTGCTTCCTACTGCATCTTCACTGTCAGTTGTTCCATTCTCACTCTTATCTCAGTGAGTTCTTTGTCAATCTCTGCTTTACTCATTTGTTGGTGGTCTCCTCTTCCACCATGCTCATGGCCTTCAGTAGCCATCTCTTTCTTCTGTCTGCTCTCTTGGAAAACTTATGGATCACTCTACGCCTCAGAGAATCTCCATGTCCTCCTACAACTCGCCTAGCTGTCTATTGACTATTGTGCACCTTACAACAATCATCACAGAGCACTAACAACCTACTTATTTCACTTGATGTATACAGATGGATCTTTGGTTCTGGTTCCACTTCGTGTTACCAGAATTTCTCCTTTAATGGCTTCTTCTCTTTTGTCTGAAATCTACAAAAAAAAATCGGCTCTGATACCACTTGATGTGTATCAGACTACTCCTTTTCCTCTAGCTCCCTTTGCCTAAAATATACAGACACAATTAAGATTTGATACCACTTGATGTAGACCCTTGATCCTTAGGTCGAAATCCACACAGGATCGATCTCCTTCAAATCTGTAGAATCGAAATAGTTATTTCGAGCCCTCACCAAAAACCCATGAATTCGATCCACAGGTCCTTCATGAAAACTCCACTGGCACAAGCAATGCACCAGGCATGAGTCTTCACCTCCACATGACCACCAGACATGACCGTGACCCTTTCCAAAACGGGACTTTTGGTTTCACAATTTCTGGAGTTCTAATGTCGAGTTTCTTGACCCTCCGATTCCCCGAACTCTGAAATGTCGAAATGTAAAAATTTTGGTCTAAGCGATTGCGTCCTCCATGACCACAGCCCTTCTCCACACCCACGTTACGTTTCGCGACTTCAAGATTTCTAGCACCAAGCGCCTCGACTCCTTGTCCTGAGAACTTCCGAAAAGCCAAACCCCGAACTATCGAAATTTATGACAGTAGTCCCACTTCAACAATACGACGCTTTCGAGACTTCAGGGTTTCCAACGCCAAAGTGCTCGGTTTCTTGTCCTCGGGATGGCCGAAAATCCGAATCCCGAAATGTCGAAATGGTCGACCCTTTTTCGTAGCCTGACACTATTCCTCCATCTGCTTTCGGGTTTTTGCATTTCAGGATTTCACGATCCCAGCTACAACAACTCCCTGCCCCTTCGAACTCCTGGTATCCGAAATACTGAAGTACCAAACCTCAAAACGGTGGTCTTCTGCTCCAAACTAGGATCAATGGCTCATAGCCTCTCCTGATCTGATGGCTTGTGTCTTTTTGGGATTTCACGGGTCAAGAGTTTCAAACTCTTACCCTTTGCATTCCCCGTAGCCGAAATGTCGAAATCCTCCTTTCAGAAATTTCCCTAAAACCTCGACCACTTGCCATGTGTCCTCCTGTTGGACGGTCATGATCCTTTCAGGATTTCATGGGTCAAGAGTCCTGACTCTTTCCCTTTGTATATCCCGGTAGCTAAAATTCCGAAATAGGACTTTCGTTCCCCTCTTCACATATGAGGGTTAAACTGTGTGTACCTTCTCCTGGATCCGATGGCTATCGGTCCATGCGCCCAGATCTGATGGCTGGCATGCTTTCATGAATCAGGAGTCCACAATGCAAGAGACCCCAAAATCTCTTGTCACTCTAGACTTTGAACTCTGAAATGTCAAAATGATGAAATCTCCTTTCTTCTATTGCTCTGTGCACAAAGGCTCTGTTTCTCCTGACCTTTGGGACTTAGAATATTCCATCCTTGCACACTCCTTGTGCTATTGATTACTTCTCTAAACTCAGATCCAAAGTATTTCTTGTAAAGAAATGGTTCACGCCCTCCTGGAATTCTTCGGCTCGATGCACACCTTGCAGATCTTACAGAGTTTTCAACAACTCTGCGAGTGTCTCTCCTCGATAGTTCTTCTCTCTGAACTCAAAATAGAGTCCCTTTTGTGCAAACTTGACACACTCAATTCCCTCCTGGAAGAGATTTACAAAACCTTCAGTCATTCTGTTTCTTCTCTGTGCCTTTCTTTGCACAGTTCCTCCTCCAGAGTATTCAGTAACTCTGAGGCTTCCTTTGAGTCTATGAATCCTCCTGGTGTGCACTCCTTGCACGTTCTTTCTGAACCTATAGTGTTCTATTGTGCACTCCTTGCATGGCCTAAAGAACCCAGATAGAAACCACCACTCAATCAGATAAACAAATTCTATCTATCCCTACAGATAAAATTCTAGGATACATCTACAACATTCCTTCATGAACATAAATACATCAACAACCATATGCAGGAAAAAAAACTGCTTTTCTATTAATCTGTATATCTATGCAAATGTGTTTACAAAGGCTGGACTATAAAAAGTCTCAGCTCTCTCTCGAGACCTCTCTGCTCTGGTCTCTTCTCATAATTCTCTATTCTACTCTATTTTCCTCTAGAGATTCTAATTACAAAAGAGGGATCTCTCGAGCTTATCCTCCACCTCATCGTCTTTGAGCTATCGCTATCACCGAGTGGCTCCTATGGCTACATGAAATAAATGAATGTCACCGAGCTGACTGATCTAGACTTGCTGGAGGCTACCAATTAAGGCAACCTCAACCCCTTTCTAAATAGATGCGTGGTCTGGCATTAAAAGCCATACAAAATTTATTGAAATTCAAATTTTGAAAAATGAGAGGGTTGTGCCTCTCCCTTTCTTCATTAATGCGTGTTGGTTGGTTGGCACGCTGTTGACATGGAGTGATGCTCCTGCATCATACTCCTCAGATGGAAAAATCATGAGCTCCTGCTCATGATCTCCTCTTCTCTAGTGTTGAAATTCACCTGGATCCCAAACTTTCCCTTGGAGCTATCCATCTGCTCCTCTCTAACTATGTTGCTACTGTTGTTGTTGCTGCTTCTTCCTTGCTGCTCTTGCAAGATCCCTTTTACTCAGCTTCTCGTTGTTGACCACTTCTTTTGATCTGATCATCGGCCTTCTGATCTCCTCAATTATCTTGTCCAGCTGCTCAACTGGCTAGATCTTTGTATGCAGTCTCCTCTGTCACACTTCTGTCTTCTCAATGGGTAGATCTGCTCGATCTCCCATGATGTCTTTATCTCTCTTTGTGGCACTAAGTGGCCACTCTCCTGTAGACTCCAGCTCTACAGTCTCCTCATTGAACTATTGTTCAGCCTCTTCCTATGGCAGTTCTGCTACTGCCATTTCTCCTGGTGGCATACTTCCAACTTCTTCCAGCTTCTCCTGAGGCCGGTATGCTCCACTACCTTCTTCCCACTTAGCCTGCTGGATGTGCATTCTTTGCACCATCACCTAGTTTTCTAGGGCTTCCAATTCTTGATACAGATTAGCAAAGTACGTTTTGTCTGGTTCTTCTTCTGTTGCAGGCTCCAGTGCTACAACCATCTCTATTTCAACTTCTTGGCTGAAAATTTTGAGCCATTCTTTTGAATGCTCCTCATTTTCTCCTTGGGAAAACATCAGTGTCTGCTCCACTTCTTCCTCCATGACAATCTTTGCTGGCTATTTTTCTTCTGTTGCTTCATCTACAACGCATTCTCTAGCCTCAACTGGGTTGCTTGGTAGGAATACTTCAATTTTCCCAATGATCAGAATTCTCTTCTAATACTCTCCTATCATCACTCATTGTTGATCAGAACTCTCCCCTAAGTTCATGAGACTTTCAGATAGTCTCATCTCTTTCCCCTTGCCCACTTGGCAATTTGGGAATTTTTAGATGCCCACCTGGCAGTCTATGAGACCAAATGGTCCCATCTCATTTCCCACCTGGTAATCTAAACTTTCAGCACTAATCCCCTGGCAATACATGAGACCTTCTGTTGATCTCTTCCCATTGCCCACTTGGCAACTCGAAAGTTCACTTCTGTAACATACCCACTACCAAAATTCAAAGTTTTTTGTTGATTTCTCAATAATGAGAATCCTCGGAGCTTGTAGCGGCAAAAATGCCAATCCCCGATCCAACAGGTCTTCCATTCACCTACCCGGCTCTCTGTACATGACTGTGGTCTTACGTCCCTTTTCGTCGGGGTTTCTGTCTTCAAAATTTCAACGTGCTTAAATACCCATTTAGCCTTCTAGGCTAAGCTCTTGGTTCGCATGACCTCCTCTATATGACCACGGTCATAACTCCCATCGGGGCTACGAGGTTTCAATTGTCAAAATTCACTCACTCCCAAGATTCGTGATCCTTCGAATCTCGGTACGCTCCCTATGCGTTAGCCCTCCTGACTATAGGCCTCGAACCATATGATCGTTAACCTGTGACCACGGTCTTATTTCTTATCGGGGTTCGGGGTTTCGCATGCCGATATGCACCAAACCTCTTCTCAACAGAATCCTCGATTTCCCGATGCACAGATTCCCGATTTGACGTCACCAGGAAGCCCTTCCTCCGTGACCAAAATCAACGGCGGTGAGCAGTCGCTGAGATCTAGGGCTCCAGATCTCCCTCTAAATGACCGCAACCATACCTCCTCATCGGGGTTTCGGGGTTCTTGCTGTCAATGTGCACATGCCCTCGGAACCCATGATATGCCGATTCCCGACGTGCCTCTGCTTCAGCTAGCCCTCCTAGCTCAACCCTAGTTCACGTGACCGTTACCCTACGTCCACAACCTTACCCCATCAAGGTTTCATGTTTCACAGTTTCAAAAGGGGTAAACACCACGTCCACAGGATTCTCGATATCCCAATGAACCAAACGTCAAGGGATGGATTCCCTTGTCGGTACTTACCCGATAGTTCTGATCTCCTCCACACGTCCATCCAAATGGATGGTCTAGATCCTTGTCGGGATTTCGGGACTTTCGATGTCTTGGTTCCTTTGACCTCAGGAATGTCGATTTCCCAATTTTCTGACACTCGTCAGATCTTCGACACCTATCCCTCTGAACAGACGGCTCGGATTATGTCGGGTTTTTCACCTGGGACTTCCCCGTCCTCTTGTCCCTGGAAATGTCAATTTCCCGATGTGCCAAACGTCAATGGCGCTTGATCTACGCCACGTGTCCTCTGCTAACAGATGGTCCTGATCTTGCCAGGATATCACGGATTGCGATTCCAAGTGGCAAGATTTCTTCACTTCCAGAATTCCCGATAGCTTCAATATCCCGATGACTTTTTAGGGACTCTCCTCTATTCACTAGGGCTTAACCCCGGTGTAACTCCTGCCAAATCTAACGGTTAACGGGAGTTCCGTTGCTGATCCAACGGTTTACCAACCTTTTGAGCTTGGACTTTGATGTGGCTGTAACCTCCTCGCACCTCAGTGAGATCCAACTGTTCTGAAGCCACTTTGTGCACTCTTCCACAACTTTATGGATGGGGAAATCAGCGGTCCGGATGTTCTCATGGAACATGGGGATCTATGGCCCTAGACTCTTCACTACCCATGAAGACACAGGGAAATCAGGTGGTAAGGCCTTTAATGCCCTACCTTCTCCTGCTAATCTAACGGTCGTGGGGAAACTGTGGATTTCCTGACGAATTCTCATCCATCGATTCGATATTCCTCCCTTAAGTTGCCATCTCAGGTTTTTAAGAGGATCGTTCCTCCTCGTACAAGGTTATTAAGACTTGCACCTTCAAGTTCCTATTCCAGGTTCTGGGTAAACCTTTCGAAGGAGGAAATCTCTATAAGAGATCTATTCTGGGGATTTTTCGGGAGATGGGTGAAGGGAAACAACTTCCTGAGAATGGGCTGGAAGCCTAACTTAATTCAACCTATAATTAGATTCATTTATCAACTTAAATCATGCATGGCCTCCTCTATTATAAGCATATGTCTATAAATTCTTATCAAAACACTGTACAGACATTCTTAAACTAAAATCGTTCACAACTTCACAGGTCTATGAGCATATACATATATGTATCATTCTATGAATTTCAAGATGCAATATATAAACAAAACACTTATCAGAAGTGACTTCAGAAATGGGTGCAACTGCTGAGAGGGGTGCTCGTTTCCACTCAACCATAGGCGTAGCGACTCCCAGTGGATTTACCACTAGCCACCCCCGAGCTAAGACCACGATGTTGTTGAGACTGCATCTCTCTATCTGCCAGTGACCAGGAGCGAAGGTTGCAATCCTTCCTCTCTGCTATCACTCACTCTATGCAATGCCAGAGTTCCCCTCGCATTTTCCCTCTCAATCGCTTCTACCATACGCTTTATCCTCTCACGAGGTTGCGTGTGGAACGATTACCCTTGCGCTGTTCAGTCATGATGGCTCTACGAATAGGCAGTTCACCTCCCCATCCTTCATCAATACATCAACCTACCAGCCTGCAAGGCATTAATTTCAGGGCCAGCGAGCCGCTTTTGGTTCTCCAGGCCAGTGGATTCCAAATACGGTATTTAATTCTCGGTGGAAGTTAACGCCACCTTTTTAGGTGCCTTCCACCGCCATCGTGGTCTCTTTTTTGCACATCCCCTCTCAGTAGTCCTGCAATAAATTCAAAATGTTATTCACATTCATTGACCTCTTCCTGTAGGTCCATTTACATCACATATTCATACTTATGAGTTTTCCATAGTCCTTGGCCAGTCCAGTTAT
>JZKD02S1789891.1:52419-73789 GCA_000966675.3 Picea glauca | reverse complement strand
CATCAATGAAAACTAGTACAAATTTATCTAAAAATTTACTGAGTACATTGTTCATTAAGCACATGAAAGTGGCAGGGGCATTGGTCAACCCAAATGGTACTACCAAAAACTCATAGTGACCATACCGTGTCTGGAAAGCGGTTTTATGGATGTCTTCCCGCTTAATTCGGACTTGATGGTATCCCAACCTCAAGTCAATCTTTGAGAAAACAGATGCACCTCCCAAATGATCGAATAGATCGTCAATTCTGGGCAACGGGTACTTGTTCTTTATGGTTACTTTATTAAGTTGTCTATAGTCTATACATAGTCTAAGGGTGCCATCCTTCTTTTTCACAAACAAGACTAGTGCTCCCCATGGGGATACGCTGGGTCGAATATAACCCTTTTCCATCATTTCTTTCAATTGTAACTTGAGTTCTACTAACTCAGGTGTGTTCATCCGATAGGGTTTTCTAGACACCGGCACCGCTCATGGTGCAAGTTCTATCGAGAAGTCAATGTCTCTTCTCGGAGGTAGAACCGATACGTCTTCCGAAAATACATCTCTGTACTCTCTCAAGATAGGGTGATCATCGGGGCTTGGTTTAGCACCTTCGATTGTTTTCAGTACCTGTATTGCATATAGGGGAGATCCCTTTCGGTAATACTTCCTCATTTGCAGGGCTGATATTTGCCTCACTGAGACCAGTTTTTGGATCCCTTGGAGGGTTATCCTTTGTCCTCCTTTGCTCACACATTCTAAGGTTTTATGGTAACAGTCCAATTTGAATTTATGGGCGGCCATCCAGTCCATACCAATCAACAGGTCATATGATCCTAGGGGTAATACATTAAGGGTTGCTTGGGTGGGGAATTCACCCAACATTAATTGGCAGGCTGGTATGGCCTCTACCACCTTTCTTTTGGTGCCAGTGGCTAACTGTACCAACCATGGTTTAGTTTGCTTCTGTGGCTGTAGGTTACACTTATCAACAGCTCTAGGGGATATATAACTCAAATTTGAACAAGGGTCAATCAAAACAGACACCAGATGGTTGAAAATCATACCTTCTATTTCGACCACTAAAGCTTGGTGGTCAGCTTGGTTATTATCCAAGGCTGCATAGATCTGCGACACACTCCTTGCCACATCATTGACCGTGGTAGCTTCCTGCATGTTATAAATTTTTCGACTGTTCTATTGTCGGTGTGGATAGTCTCTCCGGAGATGCTCTCCTCCGCAATCACAACATTCCAAAGGTTTCCTCTTTGGGTTATCAGTCTTTACTGGTATAGGTCCAGAAGTTTTATTTCCATCCACCGAGGGAAAGTTCTGCTGGACTACACTCCGGGTTGGAAAGTTCATTCTGTGGTTGTTCTTGTAGTTTTTCAATCCTGAGGATTTGCTCCCCTTCTTCTGAAATTTTGAACCATTCTTCTATTTCCAGTCTCCACGAGACTCTGCCTGATGTCCATATTGTTCATGACAATATGTTGCATTTCTTATAGTGTCTTCTAAGGTCCTTGGCTCATCAAATTCAATTCGGTTCCGATATTCCTTGGGTAGCTCACTGATGAAGCGTTGTGCCTTCACCTTCTCTTCTTTGATGTAGGGTACATATCTCAGTAAGTCAAGAAATTTGTTGACATACTCCTCCATAGTGAGTTGTCCCAGTTTGAGTTCATAAAAATCTTTAGCCTTCTCGTTGAAATACCTTTCCGACAAAAACTTCTTCCATAAGTACTTCTCAAACCGTTTCCAAGACAGGTCCTCCTTGCGGACCCCTTTCATATTCTTAAGGTCTTCCCACTAGATGGAAGCCTTTCCATTCAGATTGAAAGTGGCCACTTGGGCCTTCAAATTCTCTGAAAAATCATGGAATTTGAAATATTTCTTTAGTCCAAGTAGCTAGGCCTCGGCCTCCTCTCCCTTCTTTATCTCACCGTCGAAGAAGGGAGGTTTGGCCTTTTTAAATTCCTCAAATTTATGACTCTTGGAAGTATTTTGCTTCTTTCATTTCTTTGGAGAATAGGAACTGGTCCTGCTGCTGGAAGAGTCTTCTGAATCACCATCTTTCTTCTCAGTGGAATCGTCTAGCACTGGTCCTTTACCTCTGGGGTGGACCTTTCTGGATGTGCTTCTCTCATTGTGGCCACTGACACGACCACGATTCTGCATTTTAGGTTCATGTTGCATTTGTCGCTGTAGGTCAGATAAGATCTGTAGTAGAACTGCATTAATTTCGGTTTGCTTTTCTTGTTCTTTCATCATCCTTTCATTATCGGCCTTGCAGATTTGCAACTCCATCATGAGACTCCTCACAGTCTCGACTAGGTCTGGAGGGGTTCCTATTGCTCTTCTCTCATCAGACTCCTCGTCTCTGTTGTGGGAGCCTTCTCCCACCTCTTGGTGAGTCACCATACTCTGCGTCTATAGATTATCGTGGTTGATCGTCCGCTTGAGTGAAAAGACAAACGTTGAATATTAGTCAAGAGTTAAATTCATTTTTTTATAAATGGCGCATAAATTCAAAACTCTTTCACATGCATACACAATCAGGTTTTCATTTTCCAGGTTCTTAATCTTGGGCAAGATAGTTAAGTCAAGGGGTTACTCCTCATAGGAGTGCTTTGAACGGAGTTTATGCACGAATCGTGCATGAGCCCAATCAGGCCGAGTGTTGTAACCATGCTCTGATACCAATTTGTAACATACCCACTACCAAAATTCAAAGTTTTTGGTTGATTTCTCAATAATGAGAATCCAGGGAGCTTATAGAAACAAAAATGCCAATCCCTGATCCAACAGGTCTTCCATTCACCTACCCGTCTCTCTGTACATGACTGTGGTCTTACATCCCTTTTCGTCGGGGTTTCTGTCTTCAAAATTTTGACGTGCTTAAATACCCGTTTAGCCTTCTAGGCTAAGCTCTTGGTTCGCATGACCTCCTCTATATGACCACGGTCATAACTCCCATCGGGGCTACGAGGTTTCAATTGTCAAAACTCACTCACTCCCAAGATTCACGATCCTTCGAATCCCGACGCGCTCCCTACGTGTTAGCCCTCCTGACTATAGGCCTCGAACCATATGATCGTTAACCTGTGATCACTGTCTTATTTCTTATCGGGGTTCGGGGTTTCGTGTGTCGATATGCACCGGACCTCTTGTCAACAGAATCCCTGATTTCCCGATGCACAGATTCCCGATTTGACGTCACCAGGAAGCCCTTCCTCCGTAACCAAAATCAACAGCGGTGAGCAGTCGCTGAGATCAATGGCTCTAGATCTCCCTCTAAATGACCGCAACCATACCTCCTCATCGGGGTTTCGGGGTTCTTGCTGTCAATGTGCACATGCCCTCGGAACCCACGATATGTCGATTCCCGACATGCCTCTGCTTCAGCTAGCCCTCTTGGCTCATCCCTAGTTCACGTGACTATTACCCTGCATCCACAACCTTACCCCATCGGGCTTTCGCGTTTTGCGGTTTCAAAAGGGGTAAACACCACGTCCACGGGATTCCCAATATCCTGATGAACCAAACACTGAGGGATGGCTTCCCTTGTCGGGACTTACCCGATAGTTCTGATCTCCTCCACGTGTCCCTCCAAATGGATGGTCCAGATCCTTGTCGGGGTTTCGGGACTTTCGATGTCCTGGTTCCTTCGACCTCAGGAATGTCGATTTCCCGATTTTCTGACTCTCATCAGATCTTCGACACCTGTCCCTCTGAATGAACTGCTTGGATTATGTCAGGGTTTTCACCTGGGACTTCCCCGTCCTCTTGTCCCTGGAAATGTCGATTTCCCGATGCGCCAAATGCTAATGGAACTTGATCTCCGCCATGTGTCGGGATATCGCGGATCACAATTCCAACTGGCAATATTTCTTCACTTCCATAATTCCCGATAGCTTCAATATCCCGATGACTTTTTAGGGACTCTCCTCTGTTCACTAGGGCTTAACCCCGGTGTAACTCCTGCCAAATATAATGGTTAACGGGAGTTCCACTGCTGATCCAACGGTTTACCAGCCTTTCGATCTTGGACTCTGATGTGGCTGTAACCTCATCGCACCTTAGTGAGATCCAACGGTTCTGATGCCACTTTGTGCACTCTTCCACAACTTTATGGATGGGGAAATCAGCGGTCTGAATGTTCTCATGGAACATGGGGATCTATGGGCCTAGACTCTTCATTACCCATGAAGACACAGGAAAATCAGGTGGTAAGGCCTTTAACACCATACCTTCTCCTACTAATCTAATGGTCGTGGGGAAACTGTGGATTTCCCGACGAATTCTCATCCGTCAATTCGATATTCCTCCCTTAAGCTTCCATCTCGGGTTTTTAAGAGGATCGTTCCTCCTTGTACAAGGTTATTAAGACTTGCACCTTCAAGTTCCTATTCTAGGTTCTGGGTAAACCTTTCCAAGGAGGCAATCTCTACAAGAGATCTATTCCGGGGCTTTCCGGGAGATGGGTGAAGGGAAACAAATTCCTGAGAACGGGCTGGAAGCCTAACTTAATTCAACCTATAATTAGATTCATTTATCAACTTAAATCATGCATGGCCTCCTTTGTTATAAGCACATGTCTATAAATTCTTATCAAAACACTGCACAGACATTCTTACACTGAAATCGTTCACAACTTCACAGGTCTATGAGCATATACATATATGTATCATTCTATGAATTTCAAGATGCAATATATAAACAAAACACTTATCAGAAGTGACTTCAGAAATGGGTGCAAATGCTGAGAGGGGTGCTCGTTTCCACCCAACCGTAGGCATAGCGACTCTCAACGGATTTACCACTAGCCACCCCCGAGCTGAGACCACGATGTTGTTGATACTGCGTCTCTTTGTCTACCAGTGACCAGGAGAAAAGGTTGCAATCCTTCCTCTCTACTATCACTCACTTTGCGTAATGCCAGAGTTCCCCTCACGTCTTCCCTCTCAATCGCTTCTGCCATATGCTTTATCCTCTCGCGAGGTTGCGCGTGGCACGATTACCCTCGTGCTGGTCAGTCATGATGGCTCTACAGATAGGCGGTTCACCTCCCCATCCTTCATCAAACCATCAACCTACTAGCCTGCAAGGCATTAATTTCAGGGCCAATGAGCCGCTTTTGGTTCTCCATGCCAGTGGAATCCAAATACGCTATTTAATTCTCGGTGGAAGTTAACGCCACCTTTTTAGATGCCTTCCACCGCCATCATGGTCTCTTTTCTGCACATCCCCTCTCAGCAGTCCTGCAATAAATTCAAAATGTTATTCACATTCATTGACCTCTTCCTGGAGGTCCATTTACATCACATATTCATACTTATGAGTTTGCCATAGTCCTTGGCCAATCCAATTATATTTACAATATGGGGGAAACAGGGTGTTACAACTTCTGCCCACCTAAAAGTTTATAACATCAATCAATCCCATATTCATCAACACTCCTTGCTGACCCAAACTCATCCCTGAGTCCATGAGACTTTCAGACAATCTCATCTTCTCTCCCTTGCCCACTTGGCAATATGGGATTTATGTCCTGCCCACCTGGAAGTTTACGAGATCTTCAGCTAATCTCATACCATTGCCCCCCTGGAAATATGAATTTCCACTACTGTCCTTCTGACAGTCTATGAGATCCTCCAATGATCTCATTTCATTGCCCAACTGGCAATTTGGAAATTCATCTCTGCCCTCCTGGCAGTTTACGAGACCTGTAACTGATCTCTCTTCCTCATCACTGAGTGTAACACCCTATTTCCCCCAATTTGTAATTAATCATAAAGTAGGAATTACGATGCTAATGCATGAGGAAAATGTAAATGTATTATTGTTTGAGTTGGCAATAACTGACTATGGGGGTGAAACCTTGAAAGTACTGGCCATGATATCACTAGAGGAAGAATTTTAAAACTATAAGAGAGGGTTCATGTATGAAATAACCCCAAATCTCCCTTGATAAGGATGACAAGCCTCCTTTGAATCCCAAGGAAAGAAAATCAGTCAATGAAGAAAGGACCAGTGGTTGAATCACCAACCACCCCCATGAATGGAAGCATGGGCCGTCAGTCTGAATTACCACAGGGACTTGCATACCTGAGCTTCCTTCTAATAGAAGGAACTAGATAGTTCGACAAAAACCTTCCCAAGTAAGAGGGACACACACATGGAAAAGGAGATACCAGACGAGAACGAGAGATTGAAAGGGAGAGGCACGAAGCTCTCTAGTGAATCATGCATAGAAGGCCGCGAGATTGATGTTGAAGGGCATCTAAGAAACCTTGTCGAGGCCACAAGGAAGCAAGAAAGCTCTAAGTTGCAGAAAACAGGACCCGAAAAGAAACTGAAAACAGAGAGAGAACCCTCGAGAAGAGTGAGAGTTCCCTGGTGATATCATGGCTTGGCATAGGGGTGGCCAGAGTGCTAATATTGAATGCCTCTGAGCCTATGGTCGGGTGGAAGGATGAACACCCACAGTCAGTTGGTTGACAACAACTTGTAATAGATAAGTGATTTCCTACCCTATGTAACTTAGCTATGACTGTGTATGAATTGGTTATACTATGCATGCTTTCAAGAATGTGAATGAATGCTTAATGGATATACTGTATCCCTTCTATTTATGCTTGGTTGTATAATTTGGCAGGTAAGGAATTATATGGGTTGGACATGACTTGTTCTCATAAATTCTGGAGTTCTGTAGCATCTTAAACTAGAGCCACGAACTGTGAGCTCATCGACCTTAAGTGTAGACACATGTACGATGGTTTACTCACCTAGTTGTTCTGAGTCTCTTGGAGGAAGGAGTTTTTTGAGCTCATGAGAGGTAGTGCCGATATGCACAGGCCCTCTGTGATCAAATAGAACCCCAGAACCCCTTGATGAATAGTTGTACTGAAGACTCTTCTAAGAGTCAAGTCTAAGAGACAGAGCGCAAAGCTCTCAAGGATTTCATAGCTGACGAAGCTTAGGAAGGATAGCGAGTTTCAAAGACCAAAGGAGAGTACCCTTTCATTTTCTATATGAACAGATGAGATCCTTTTGGGGGATTTGAGGTCTGTGACGACCGTTAGATTGGAGGAAGGAATGCATGTGTTAATGCCTCGACCCCTTTCAGCCTTTGCAAGTAGCGAAGGAATCGAGACCATAGATCCAAGGATCTGACGAAGCCCTATTGACCGTCAATATTAGGCTTTGTATAGGAAGGAGAGTAGAATTTCTCTAACTTGCGACTTTGAGTGGTCAAGGGTAGGACTTCATGAACTCATGATTCATGATATCGCAACGTGATCGTGACCGTTGGATCCAGGCCACGGAGAACCATGGGATCAGAAATTTCAAGGCTATCGCCTATCGGGGGTTCAGAACTTGAGAGAGTTTCTTTTTGACTATAGAAGTCGCGAAGTGCCGAGCTCCAAGGGATCATGTGAGAACGTGTCATATCCGTTAGGTGGGAACCACGTGGTTGACAGGTGGCGTAACAACAAGCACTCAGAGAAAGATGGGAACGGGTGACAGATGATGGACACACGTCGCATGGGAAGGAGTCAACCCATTGTTGACTTATCGTATCTCAGGAACTCATGAAGGAGGAGCTTGAGGGATTAACACTCCAACTCGCGAAGGAGCGAGATGCAAGTAGCACTAGTATTTAACCTAGGAAGTGGGTGACTAGTGGTGGACATGTGTCACACTGGGAAAGAGTCAACCTAATGTTGACTTATTGTGGCTCAGGGTTTCGCAGGATGATGAAGTTGCACTGTGATCGTTAAGGCTGCGAAGAGACAAGAGTTAAGGTCTCGTGCGATGGGCGGCAACGACACAGCTCATGAGCAGAGTATAGCAGGGTTGACAAGTGGTGTGTGCACATTGCTTTGGCATAGTCCACGCAGCATTTACCTCTCGCGTCTCGGGGATTCGCGAAGGAGGAGCACGAGAGCTCAACACCTCAATAGGCAAGGTTGCGAGTGGTGATAGTGTTTGGCCTAGCCTATGATTACATGTAGCAGGAGCTAGTGAGGAGGAGCCATACCCATATAGTATCTTGGGTATCAGTGTTTGGAGAAAAGGAAGTCGAGAGTCTTGATTCCTGACTCGCGAGTAGCGAAAGCCGCTTGCGCTAAGGCCATCTTGTGTTCGTTTGGAGGGATATAAGGAAAGAGAGGGTCTGCACTAGGCCCCATAGAAGTCTCGAGGATTCAGTCCCTCGAAGAAAAAGGCGAAAAATTCATTATCCCGTACTGGGTGTGTGAAAAATTGGTATCAGAGCATGGTTACAACACTTGGCCTGCTTGGGCTCATGTATGAGCCGCGTAAAGAGACATTGTTATCTGCATTTTGTCTTTAAGAAGAAGGACCGTAGAATGAAACTGTAAATTGGGAATTTCTTTAACCCCTCTGTTAAAGTGGTAACTACTCTTATAGGAGTAGGAATGCATTGATCAATATTACTGATAACACCTGAGTGTGAATAATAGAGGTGGAATGAATTGTGCTATGAAGCTGCATGAGCCAGACAAGGGACATGAACTGAGTTGTTCTGTTATAGTGTGACGATGGCTACCTAATAAAGCAGGTAGAGTCTCTTGCAATTGAGATCGCTGGTTAGGTAAGAACTTAAGATCCAAATGAAGAACTCCTTCATGATTTGGAAAATCTAGTAAGGATTGGTAGGATCCTTAGAAAGTTATAATTACTACATTATTAAAATACTAAACCCTGAGCATATAACTCCTCATGAGTGAGAGGACTGATGAAAATATATGGGGTCAGATTACCTGACCTATAATGGTTAGAATCGACAACAAGGATAATCTGTTTAAGCAAGATTAAGAGGAGTCCTTTGGGACTGTTGCTAATTCCCAAGAGTGACCCTTGTTGGTTGTTACCATAAAGAGAGGGTAGCATCCGTATGAGTTATGACTACGAGATTAGTCCTGTAAGTAACTCAAAATATCAGAAGAGATAGCGGGGAAATTTGGTACGCTGAACACACGTATAGAATGAAGCTTGTGTTAAAGTTTGAAAACTTTGGAGGTTGAATGCAGAGTATACCAAGAGGAGTAGTGGTTTTAAGTCTTGAGAGGAAACACTTAAAAAAAGCTTCTAAGTTTCGAAGAGTTAAAGTCTTCAAAGGTGAAGCGCAAAAAATTGAAGATTGAAGAAAGAAAAAGTATGGAGGATTGAGCAGGAGAAATCCTTCAGAAAAGAGTTTTGAAGATTGGATAGGATCGAGAGTCGAGATCCATTCAGAAAGAACCAAAATGCTTCGAGTTGTTAGATCTTGGAGAAGTAGCATACTGGTTAGTTGCAAGGAGATATCAAAATTTCACATAACCAAAGGGTTTGGAAGAAGCAATGAGAAATTCGCGAAAAGATCATAGTCGTTGATCAAGGAGTGATCTGGACCATTGATCGTCTAGAAGAGAATTTCGCAATTTCAGGAATCAGGAGTTAAGGGGTGAAGACTCTACTAGTGTCCCGAAAGGTGGAAAGATGGGATTTGGTCAGGTCCATTAATTTCCAGAGAGATCTGGACCATGGGATCTAGGTTGTTGGACCCTCATGGATCAGAATTTTTGGGAAATGGTGGAACGTTGTCCGTGGATTTTCCGAAACACAGGATCCCGACACATGTCTGGGAGTTGACCCTAGGTTTTGAGAGAAGGGTCATGTGAATAAAAGAGCCGAGAAAACCTTATATTTGGTCTTTCAGGTTTTTGGATTTTGGGGATCAAAGAACCAGAGTTCCTTGCAACATGAATCCCTAAATCGCGAAACATGAAGCGCCTTTTAGTTCGGATCGTGGTCACTGTCGGTGGTCGCATGAGGAGAAGGCGTGAGCTAGTATGATGAATACGTATGATTTGAATGCAGTGTGAAGCTTCATAATAGGAAGCTTGATATTAATACCAGTAAGGTATGAATGATACTAAAAGTGCAAAGTAATGCACACGTATAATGCACACGTATGATGTAAGAGTATAATTATAGGCATGATATGGTTTTTCCCGATGAGAGAAATACAAAGCAAGTATTTCTTTTGCCAAGATTGAAGCAATACTATGGAGGCATAGCTGACTCCATTCTGGGGAGTCATGAAAGTTCTGTTCCAAACAATATCCTGAGGGGAATGTATTCCATTTCCTCAGGAAGTGCCAATATAATTAGATGAAAGGGTAAAGGAGCAAAGATGCTCTCTTGTCATAATCAGAGACAAATGATTACGCCTTTGAGCATCACATGAGAAGGATTGTGAATGAATCTGAATTGACTAATATTAACAGTAAATATGCATGTTTATATTCCTTAAGAGGAATATTTAAAAAAAAAAAAAAAGAGCCAAAGCTAACTCAAGGTTGAGGTCATTACAAATAGTGATGGATATGCAATAAGGAAGTTGCATGCCGAAGGAGTTCCCGATGGAGGAACTGTGTAAGGAATTTGTCATAAGAACATAGTCACAACCCTAATAATTGTTGAAGGTTGGACAATGGGCTGCAAGGCCTATCCATATATAAGAATCTTGGATTACATTTTGAAAGAATCATGTAATTAATAGAATACTAACAACTGAATGTTGACTATTCTGATAACCAAATGGAAGTGTGTAGGATGCACATGTTCATGATTCATTATGAGCAAAGAGTTGCTATTAAATCATGTTGTAGTATCCCCCAAAAAAAGGGTTAGGGTGAGGCATAACCAAGGCTGCTCAGAAAAAGAGCAGTTGTGGAAACCAGTATAGTTGGTAAGAGGCAAGTATACTCCCTGAGTATGATTAAATGAATAAATGAATATGTTTAACTGATAAGTCTTGGTTGAAGCTATGAGTAAGAAAAGGTAGTGAGACCTTAGAGATAACTTGACTGGGCTGAAAAGACCTAGGCGATGTAGAAAGAATTTAAAGAAGGGAAGAGCCCTCAATTATTTCCTTCTTGTGCATTATGTTTTCTATGGGATGAGAAAGTTAGTACATTGATGAATGAAAAGGTCTTGACACCCTAAGTAATAAGGATTGTATTGCCAAAGATACAATTGAAATTTGTTTATGTTGCACTTATCGAAACATTTGAGGATGATTATGAGTTTGAACGTTATGATACATGCATTCGGCTTAATATTACGACTAATGTAATTGTGGCTATGATGATGCATGTTGTGTATAGAAATGAATTGGAGCTATTGAGGAAGACAGTTGCCAATGATGAGAAACCTCAATCAAAGGATGGCTATGAGAAGGTTCTTGTGGAATGATTATTGAAGGGACTTTAAAAGTCCGCATGGAGCACCACTAATGGGATAATATCAGAGAGAGAGTGCTAGCAGCCAAGAACCGGTATAAAGATATTCGTGCCTATGTGGCACAAGGTATGAAGGGATTTGGTAGGAACCCCTTCTGAAATATTTTATTGTCTTAGTGTTATGCATAAACTTGAAAGGAAGAGGTATGCCTTGGATACCCAAGTAAGGTATGACTCAGGACGAAGAACCTGAATAATGGAGATATGAACCTCTGGTAGTAAACATTGTTTATAACCATTGGAAGAGTTCATGAATTGATATGTCATGAATGCATTGACAATCAAGGAATGCGTAAAGGAATTCATGTGAAAATTTTGAGTTCATGTGTATTGATTTGGGATCATGATCGGCTTATAGCAGGTAGTATGGTCCTACTGTAAGAATGAAAGAAAATGAATAAACCATATGAGAAAAAGGTTGGTTAACTTCCAACACCCCATGGCCAAGAATCGGTCATAAAGTGTGACGAACCTGAAAAACAATGCAAGGATGCATTGGGTATGAATGTGGCCATGGATATCGGCACAATTGTTAAAACCCTTTTTAAATGTTGAACTATGTTTGAAAAAAAAAAAAAGTTTGGTATGTTGAGATGAAACTAACAATTGTTTGGTTGTGTAAAGAATGAATTGCGGGAAGCAAAGGGGGTCTTGGATATGGATGTGTTGTAAGTCCATAAGGAAGATCGATTTCCTACTAAGACAAACTGCAAGGGATGGTATTTCCACTTTTTGAGAAAGCAATTTAATTGTTAAGTATGCACAATTCTGAAATTGTTGTGACGATGTTGTAAATGTGCAATAAAATGTATATGCATGGAAAAGCTAACAAGTTGTTTGGTTGATTGAAGTGGAAAGTGCAGGAAGCAAAGGGGGTCTTGGATGTGGCGACACTGTAAGCCCATAAGGAAGGCCAATTGCCTACTGAGCCAAACCGTTATGGGAAGGAATTCCCATAATTGTGAATTTGGTTCTTGTGCAGAACAAATATACAAAAACAAGTCATGAGATTGGAAAATCCATGGGTGACAGATTTGCAATAAAATTCTGAAAGTTAAAATTAATAATGATGTCTCATGAATTTTATATACCTGTGATACAGGTGGAAAGTAAAGACATGTCCATAAAGAAACAGATGAAGGCTGTCAAAGCTGAAGATGATGAAAAAGGGCTATTGTTGAGCCATGAGAACCCCATGATAAGTCATGATCGCCTGAAATAGATTATGTTGAGGTAACACAAGCTGGAGGGACACCTTGACAGAGCATGTCTGAGAGACGCCTCGATTGTAAGACTCGATAGAGTCTCTAAAATCTTCCTATACGAGAAAACCTCAGTAGGGCAAGATGGATCGCCCGAGGGACTGTATAATAGTGAAGGGGATGCCTGAGCCTAGGCCTAGAGGGTGAGTGACCACAGGGAAGAGGAGACCTTAATAATTCTTGTAAAATATTGGGATCATGCACACAGTGGGTAGTTTCTTGTGCAGAAAGACCTTGGAAAGGAAGATGAAATCATGATAGCTCTTGTGAACTATTGAATTGGAATCATGCACCCAATGGGTACATCAAGGAAAGATATGAGCATGGATGACAAAACTACCATGTGGATACAGATCCACCAACTACATAGATAAGTACTGTGCTAGAATATGAAATTTTTCCTTTTTGAATTTTGAACAATAGTAAGATGTTTTCGCACAAAATTATGGTTAATATGCTTGTGTCCAAGAATTATTGAAGGTAGATGATGAAGACTCAGATCCCAAAAAAGGACCTGACCAAGGATGAAGGTCAAGACTTTTGAAGTGGCTGAATGAGAAAGACATGACAGGTGTTTTTGAGAAAGAACACTGAGGATGGTGTTCCTTTAAGGGGGAGGGAATTGTAACAACCTGTTTCCCCCAATTTGTAATTAATCATAAAGTAGGAATTACCATGCTGACACATGAGGAAAATGTAAATGTATTATTGTTTGAGTTGCTAATAACTGACTGTGGGGGTGAATCCTTGAAAGTACTAGCCATGACATCACTAGAGGAAGAATGTGAAAACTATAAGAGAGGGTATATGTATCAAATAACCCCAAATATCCCTTGATAAGGATGACAAGCCTCCTTCGAATCCCAAGGAAAGAAAATTAGTCAATGAAGAAAGGATTGGTGGTTGAATCACCAACCACCCCCATGAATGGAAACATGGGTCATCAGTCCAAAATACCATAGGGACTTGCAAACCTGAGCTTCCTTCTGATAGAAGGAACTGGATAGGTCAGCAAAAAGCTTCCCAAGTAAGAGGGATACACACACGCAAAAGGAGACACCAGATGAGAATGGGAGCTCACAAGGGAGAGGCGCAAAGCTCTCCAGTGAATCATGAACAAAAGGCCACGATATTTATGTCGAAGGGCATCTGAGAAACCTCACCGAGGCCACAAGCAAGAAAGAAAGCTTCGAGTTGCAGAAAACAGGACCCAAAAAAAAACTGAAAATAGAGAGAGAAGACTCGAGAAGAGTGAGAGTTACCTGCTGATATCATGGCTTGGAACGAGGGTGGCTAGAATGCTAATATTGAATGCCTCTGAGCCTATGGTCGGGTGGAAGGACGAACACCCACAGTCAGTTGGTTGGCGGAAACCTGTAATAGATAAGTGATTTCCTACCCTGTGTAACTTAGTTGTGACTGTGTATGAATTGGTTATATTGTGCATGCTTTCAGGAATGTGAATGAATGCTTAATGGATATACTGTATCCCTTCTATTTCTTCTTTCTTGTATAATTAGGTAGGTAAGGAATTATATGGGCTAGACATGACTTGTTCTCATAAATTCTGGAGTTCTGTAGCATCTTAAACTAGAGCCATGAACTATGAGCTCGTCGACCTTAGGTGTAGATGCATGTACGATGGTTTACTCACCTAGTCGTTCTTAGTCCCTTGGAGGACACAATTTGTTGAGCTCATGAGAGGTAGTGTCAATATGCATGGGCCCTCTGCGATCAAATAGAACCCCATAACCCCTTGATGAATAGTTGTATGGAACACTCTTCTAAGAGTCAAGTCCAGGAGACAGAGCACAAATCTCTCAAGTCTTTCATAGCTGACGAAGCTCAGGAAGGATAACAAGTTTCAAATACCGAAGGAGAGTACCCTTTCATTTGTTAGATGAACGGACGAGATCCTTTTGGGGGATATGAGGTTTGTCATGACTGTTAGATTGGAGGAAGGAACGTAGGTGTTAATGCCTCAACCCCTTTCAGCCTTCGCAAGTAGAAAAGGAATCGAGACTGTAGATCCAAGAATCTGACGGAGCCCTATTGATCGTCGATCTCAGCCTTTGTATGGGCAGGCGAGTAGCATTTCGCTGACTCGTGAGTTGGACTGGTCAAGGGTAGGACTGCATGACATCACGCTTTGTGAGATCACGATGTGATCGTGATCGTTGGATCCAAGCCGCGGAGAACCGTGGGATCAGAACTTTCATGGTTATCGACTATCGAGGGTTCGTAACTTGAGAGAGTTTCTTTTCGACTATAGAATTCACGAATTGTCGAGCATCGAGGGCTCATGTGAACATGTGGCATCTCCGTTAGGTGGGGACCGCATGGTTGACAGGTGGCGTAACAACAAGTGCCCAGATAAATATGGGAACGGGTGACAGATGATGGACACATGTTGCCTGGGAAGGAGTCAACCCACTATTGACTTATCATATCTTGGGAACTTGCGAAGGAGGAGCCTGAGGGCTCAACACTCCAACTCGTGAAGTTGCGAGATGTAAGTAGTGCTAGTATTTAACCTAGGAAGTGGGTGACCAGTGGTGGACACGTGTCACACTGCTAAAGAGTCAACCTAATGTTGACTTATCATGGCTTGGGGTTTCGCAGGATGAAGAAGTTGCACCGTGATCGTTAAGGCTACGAAGAGCCGAGAGCCAAGGTCTCGTGCGATGGGCAGTGGCGACACAGCTCGTGAGCAGAGTATAGCATGGTTGACAAGTGGCATGTGCATGTCACTTTCGCAGAGGCCACGCAACATTTACCTCTCGCATCTCGGGGATTCACGAAGGAGGAGAACGAGAGCTCAACACCTCAACTGGAAAGGTTGTGAGTGGTGCTAGTGTTTGGCCTAGCCTACAGTTACATGTAGCAGGCGCTAGTGAAGAGGAGCCATACCCGTATAGTATCTCGGGTATCAGTGTTTGGATAAAAGGAAGTTGAGAGTCTTTATTCTCAACTCGCAAGTAGTGAAAGGCACTTGTGCTAAGGCTAGCTTGTGGTCGTTTGGAGGAAGATAAGGAAAGAGAGGTTCTGTGCTAGGCCCCATATAAGTATCAAGGATTCGGTCCCTCGAAGAAAAAGGAAAAAAATTCATTATGTCGTAGTGGGTGTGTGACACTGAGGGTTTCTCCAACTTCTGGGTCACAGATGCAAACCAGCTCTGTGTCATTGAGGCTTTCAACATACCTCAACCATATTTTTAACAGCCTTTGTTGTTTTATGGTCAACAACTCCTTAACTAGCCACTTCACCTTCTTTTTCATGGGCCATTCATACACACAACACACTTTCGCCTCCTACTGCATCTTCACTGTCAACTGTTCCATTATCTCTCTTATCTCAGCGAGTTCTTTGTTAATCTCTACTTTACTCATCTATTGGTGGTCTCCTCTTCCACCATGCTCATGGCCTTCAGTATCCATCTCTTCCTTCTATCTTCCCTCCTGGAAAACTTATGGATCACTCTACGCCTGAGAGCATCTCCATGTCCTCCTACAACTTGCCATTGTTGTCTATTGATTGTTGCGCACCTTGTAACAATCATCACAGAGCACTAACACCCTACTTCTTTCACCTGTTGTATATATATGGATCTCTGGTTCTGGTTCCACTTGGTGTTACCAGAATTTCTCCTTTAATCCCTTCTTCTCTTTTGTCTGAAATCTACAAACAAAAATCACCTCTGATACCACTTGATGCGTATCAGACTACTCCTTTTCCTCTAGCTCAATTTGCCTGAAATATACAAACACAATTAAGCTCTAATACCACTTGATGCAAACCCCCAACCCTCAGGCTGGAATCCACACAGGATCAATCTCCTTCAAATCTGCAGAACCGAAATAGTTCTTTCGAGCCCTCACTGGAACCCCATGAATTCGATCCACAGGTCCTTCTCGAAAACTCCACCGGCACAAACAATGCACCAAACGTGAGTCTTCACCTCCACACGACCACCAAACATGACCACGACCCTTTCTGAAAAGGGATTTTGGGTTTCACAATTTCGGGAGTTCTGATGTCGAGTTTCTTGACCCTTCGATTCCCCGAACTCCGAAATGCCGAAATGCCAAAATTTTGATCTAAGTGATTGCGTCCTCCATGACCATAACCCTTCTCCACATCCACGTCACGCTTTGCAACTTCGTGATTTCTAACACCAAGCGACCTCGCTCCTTTTCCTTGGAAATTCTGGAAAGGTGAACCCTGAACTGTCGAAATGTATGACCGTAGTCCCACTCCAACAATACGTCGCTTTCAAGACTTCAACGTTTCCAACGCCAAAGTGCCCGGTTTCTTGTCCTTGGGATGGCCGAAAAGACGAATCCTGAAATGTTGAAATGCCTGACCCTGTTTCGTAGCCTGACACTATTCCTCCATCTGCTTTAGGGTTTTCATGTTTCAGGATTTCGCGATCCCGGCTGCAACAACTCCCTGCCCCTTCGAATTCCCGGTATCCGAAATACCGAACCTCAAAATGTTGGTCTTCTGCTCCAAACTGGGATCAACGGCTCATAGCCTCTCCTGATCCAATGGCTTGTTTCTTCTTCGGATTTCATCGATCAAGAGTTCTGAACTCTTACCCTTTGCATTCTTGGTAGCCGAAATGTCAAAATCCTCCTTTCGAGAATTTCCCCGAAACCTCGACCGCTCGCCACGTGTCCTCCTGTTGGACGGTCACGATTCTTTCTAGATTTCATGGGTCAAGAGTCCTGACTCTTGCCCTTTGTATCTCCCAATAGCCAAAATGTCGAAATAGGCCTTTCATTCCCCTCTTCACATATGAGGGTTAAACCTCGTGCACCCTCTCCTAGATCCGATGGCTATCGGTCCATGCACCCAGATAGGATGGCTGGCGCGCTTTCACGAACCAAGAGTCTGTGATGCAAGCGACCCAAAAATCTCTTGTCACTCCAGACTCCCAACTCTGAAATTTCGAAATGATGAAATCTCCTTTCTTCTATTCCTCTGTGTGCAAAGGCTCTGTTTCTCCTGATCTTCGAGACTTAGAATAAGTCCATCCTCGCACACTCCTTGTGCTATTGAGTACTTCGCTAAACTCAGATCTGAAGTATTTCTTGTAAATAAATGCTTCACGCCCTCCTAGCATTCTTTGGCTCGATGCACACCTTGTAGAGCTTACAGAGTGTTCAACAACTCTGCGAGTGTCTCTCCTCTACACTTCTTCTCTCTAAACTTGAAATAGAGTCCCTCCTGTGCAAACTTGCACACGCTCAACGCCCTCCTGGTAAAGCTTTACAGAACCTTCAGTAGTTCTATTTCTTCTATGTGCCTTTCTTTGCACAGTTCCTCCTCTAGAGTATTCAGTAACTCTGAGGCTTCCTTTGAGTCTGTGAATCCTCCTAGTGTGCACTCCTTGCACATTCTTTCTGACTCCGTAGAGCTCATATGCACACTCCTTGTGCTGGCTACAGAACGTCCAGTGTTCTGTTGTGCACTCCTTGCACAACCTAAAGAACCCAGACATAAACCACCACTCAACCAGATAGAAAAATTCTATCTATCCCTGCAGATAAAAATATAGCATACATCTACAACATTCCTTCATGAACATAAATACATGAACAACCATATGAAGGAAAAAAGACTTCTTTTCTATTAATTTGTATATCTATACAAATGTGTATGCAAAGGTTGGACTGTAACAAGTCTCAGCTCTCTCTCGAGACCTCTCTACTCTGGTCTCTTCTCCTAATTCTCTATTCTACTCTATTTTCCTCTAGAGATTCTAATTACAAAAGAGGGCTCTCTCGAGATTATCCTCCACCTCACCGTCTCTGAGCTATCGCTATCACCAAGAAGCTCCTACGGATACATGACATAAATGAATGTCACAGACCTGATTGATATGGACTTGTTGCAGGCTACCAATTAGGGAAACCTCAACCCCTTCCCGAACAGATGGGTGGTCTGGCATTAAAAGCCTTACAAAATTGATTGAAATTCAAATTTTGAAAAATGAGAGGGTTGTGCCTCTCCCTTTCTTCATTAATTCATACTGGCTGGCTGGCATGCTGTCGACGTGGAGTTATGCTCCTGCATTACCTTCGAATTTAGATTTGGTGGATCTGACATTGTATAGGTAGTTGATAGGTTCCTTGATTTATTTGGTCAACCCTAGATTACATATATGTTTTGTGGTGAACACTTTGAGTCAGTTCATGGTGGAGTTGAGGCAGGAGCATTAGGTATTAAAAAACATATGCTCAGATATTTGAGGGTCACAATGGAGTATGGTATGAGATATCATGGAGATGGTGAAGTGGATTTGTAGGGGTATTCAAACTCAAATTGGTCATGTAGTCCAATAGACAATAAGATCACCTTAATTTGTTTCTTTATCTTAGAATCAGTAATCATATCCTAGTTCAGCAAGAAGCAAACTTTCATTGCACTTATCTTAGAAGAGGTAGTATACATGGAAACTAGTACTATTAGTTGTGAGGCCATCTGGAATTGCAAGTTACTTGTAGGATTTTTTAATCAGGAGTTATACCCAATAGTCATTTACTAAGATAATCAGAGTTGTAACAAAATATATAAGAATCTAGTGTTTCATGACAAGTCCAAGCACATATAGATCATATATCACTTCATATGAGACAAGATTTAGAATGGAATAGTAAAGATCTAGCATATTCCCATAGATTGGTAGGTAGCTAATATTATGACCAAGCCCTTCACAAAAGGGAAGTTTGAGAAATTCAGAGACAACCTATATTGGTACAAAATACCTTCTACGCTAAGAGGAGGGGTTAAGAAATGTAGATTGAGAAAGAAGTTCTTACATAGGTTTAGTGTGAAAGTGCATGAAGTGGTTTGAGAAATTTAGAAGTTATTACATAGATTTAGTGTGAAAGTGCATGAAGTGGCTTGATAAATTTAGAAGTTCTTACATAGGTTTAGTGTGAAAGTGCATGAAGGGATTTGAGAAATTTATTTAGTGACCACTTAGGAAAAGTCGGAAATATTTCATCTTATAATTTCACTTGAAAAATAAAATAAAAAGTGAAAGTGTTAAGTTTTTAAGTCCATTAGTCATAGGATTCTAAATGAAATGTTCTAGAAGTTATATAAAACTAGTGACTTAGATTAGGATTTAATCTTTAGCCCTACATCTCATGTTTGAGATTGGTGGTAGCTAGGATTGAGGATATTAGTTATCTCTCTCAAAACATAAAGAGGACAAGATATGAGAAGTCAATCGCATATGAGAAGAGATTAAGAGAGAGTAGGATAAAGGTAGAGTTCATTCATGGAGAATAAGAGCAGATTGTTGAAGTGACTAGCAATTATAGAAAGTCATACATTATTGTAGTAGTCTTTTCCATGCATCAACCATACACCTTCAAAATTGAATTTCATACTTTATCTTCTTAGATTGCTTAAGTGTTCTTCAATGTTGAGAGAAGAGGAAGAGAAATATGCCATTCATAACAACATTTAGAGGGTTACAATATTCGATTTACAGACTGATTTTTAGATCTAGGAATTTGTGCATTAAATCGTAGAGATGGGATCAGCTAGTCTCTAATTCAAGAATAGATTAGATGGCGCCTAAAATTTATTTTCATGGAAAGTGAGGGTTACACTATTATTATAATAAAATGATCTTTGGGATATTGTCAAGGATGTTGTGCATTCACATATAGATTGACAATAGTTGGTAACAACCATGAATAAGGAGATAACATCGGTGGGGGTGGAATTTTGAGAGGAAAGAGACCAAGGTTCAGACATCGAACGGGATTGTCTCTAGGGAAACCTTGGTAGCCTCCTCGGTCCCCCTAGTTGCCTCTCAGCTGCTCCTTGACCCCTCTTCTCCCTTGGCCATGGCCTCTGCGATCTCAGACCCCGATCCCCCCCTGACTTCCTCGACAAAGTCGTAGCCTTCAAAGCCCTTGTAGGATCGCTTCCACCTCCTCTGGCCTGACAAACCACCTCCCAGTTTGTCAAGAAACTGGATCAGATTCCAGAAATCTCGATCCCCAGTGCAACTGCGAGGTGAAAATCCCTCTTCTTTTCTTCATGAGCCCTGGTCAGACAGTTCATGGGCTTGTGGCCTTCACCATGGAAAATAGACCTCTAGATTGAGCGAAACTGACACCCCCTAATCCAAGGATAGATGAACCACTTCTTCTACGGTAAGGGTTTTTACATTTTCTACTTCGAGATGAAATCTGATAGAGATCTAATCTTTAGAAATGGACCTTACTTATTTGGTCCTAGAGGCCTCTACTTAAACAGTTGGACACTCGATTTTGATCCTGAAAATGATATCCCCTCAGCAGTACCAGTCTGGGTATGGCTCCCCCATTTGCCTTTCCATTGTTGGGGAGATGAAGTGTTAAAAAGTATAGGAGATGCACTGGGGAAGTATATTGATAGGGCAGAACCCAAATCCAACCTCTATTTCTGTGTGAGAATTTGTGTAGAAGTAGATATGGAAAAGGGCCTCCTAGAAGGAATCAAGCTAAAACTAGACGACAAGACTCACATTAAAAAACTGGACTATGAACAGTTGTCGTTCAAAGGTAAAATATGCCATGAATATGGTCATTTCTCAAAAAACTACCCTAACAACAAACAATCTTCAAAAAAAGATACACCCTCCCAAGAAGATGGCTGGCAACAGGTTCGGAAAAAAAATGTCAGTGGTAAAAGAAATGGACCTTGTGTTGGACCCTCAGGCTCCCAAACTCAAGCAGAATCGTCAAGGAAAAATATAGCTCCAAAATCCCCACCTAAAAAAGCCTCTTCATCGCACACCAATC
>JZKD02S1789880.1:55978-73327 GCA_000966675.3 Picea glauca | reverse complement strand
TTTTCCAAACTCTATAATCCCGAAAAACCTTCGAGTTTTCTGTCTTTGGACTCGTTAAAGCACACATCGACAGACCCATATGGGAACGAACCCTTACTTCTTCCGGTTCGTTAAAAAAAGGAAGATGAACTTACCAAAGGTGAGTTATATAGAGCATGTGTTATCCTCCTCGAGCTCATTAAACCAAAAAGAGGTAATCATCTATCTGGATGGGGGAAAAATTGAAGGGAGCAAGCCAAGCAGTCTCTTGAGAACATCATCCAGCATTTCTTAGAGTCGCCCTTGAACACGACACTTTGTCACTTTGCACATATCATAATATGCTGAACCTATGCACTGAGCCAATCCTTTGAGTTTCCTTTCACTCCTTTGAGTCACCCGACGCAAGTCACGATACCCACTGCATAGTTTTGGTCCATGTCATGTTTCGCTGTTGTGCCTCAGTGTTCAAGGGAGGTATCCGCCTCAAGAGTCAACCATCCCAAATATCTTGTTCCACAACCCGTGTCAGTCCATGTTCTTTTGATCTACCAATTACATCTTTATATGCATTTCGTGTCGTTGATGGGGGATACATCAAGGCCCTCCTTCGACGAGTCTTTTCCTGTCGACTTCAACACATTATCCAGGAATTAGACTTAGGAACTAATTAGTACTTTGGGACCTGCATGCCTCAATGGCAGGCCTCCTCACATTCGACAGTAGGTTTACATCATCGACCTCTGATCGAATGATTCCACGGATGTTCGACTTCAGCTCATCTATTCACATTCAGTGGAATGTACTAAGGTACCTTGGGAATCATTGACATTAATGGTGATCTCCCTCGCACTTGTTAACGGTTTACCTCATTGACCGGTAATCAAGTGGTTTCTGCCATGTTCGACACYAAGACATCTATTCACATGGTTAGATTCGTGCCATATTGGGATTGGTAAGAAGACCCTGGGTTGAGTAAGTCACTTTGATATATGTTTCGCCCAGGTTGCGAAGGAGTTCTGGACTAAGAACGCATACATTGTTACATAGATCCACTTTGTATTGGTCGTGGCTATGTCCTGTCATCTCGTAGATCCACTATGTATTCTTCGTGGCTACGATCAGTTTGAGTCATCAAAGTATAGATCCACATTGTATCTTCGGTGGCTATATCTTTTTATCAATACAATTATGGATCCGCAATGTATACTATGGCGGCCATATCTCAAATCTTGATCATCCAAGCATAGGTATGCCTGCCTTGGGTTTTGAAACATGTCATGATATTTGTTGGATGTTTGTGTGCAGCTTTCGTCATGTTCTCCGATTCTATACCCTTGCTTGAACATCTACAAAGCATTTCAGTCATCAGTTCGCATCTTCTGACTTCATACTTTGGGGGGCATTATGTTACACGTCAAAATTGCTCAGATGGATAAGTGTCGCATTGTCCCTATCAATCGTCGTGAGTGTCGCATCTTCCCTACAACTTTCGCAAGTGTTGCAAGTTGATCACTAGTGTCGCAAAAAATGTTCAGACATGATGCCATGATAACGACACTAAGGAGGCACTTATGACATCTCACATGACTGATTTGAAGGAGGAGAACTGGTTTACTGAGATCAAATGACTCTTGACACCTGAAAGGATCTCTGAAAAAGAGGTTTGGAGGGGGAACACTCCCCTACTTCAGCTGCAGAAGTGCTAGCGCTCCCCTATCATGCTTTAGGGAGCATTATAACACTTCCCAAACCCTTTTGGAGGAGCGCTTCTCACCTTAAGAGCACTGGCTCTTCCCGAGGGCTTACCAAGGAGCGCTACAACGCTCTGAGACCCCTTCTGAAGGAGCGCTCCCTAATCTGGGCCAGTTGTTAGCCCATTGAGAAGAATAAGGGGAGGAACATTCGATATTAGGAGGTAGTTGTGCTCGAATTCTTGTTTTCATCAACAGATCCCTGATCTCTGGAGAAGGTTCCCAACTGGTTCTAAACATAACTCAAGAGGTTAGGCTCCTCCCAACCTATATAAACAGGCTCTATGATGGTGGAAAGGGAGAAGAATTGAACATATGAAACTTATGATCTTGGAGGAAACTTACAGTCAGCCAAAAGAGAGTGATCAGTGAAGCTGTTGTTATCTAGGTTGTGGATCTTTCAGGCAAGGGTTAGATGAAGAGGACTTGACGAAGTTGTCGCATTCGCATCTACGATTGTAAGTACTGCTGTCGTTATTCTCATTAATATGACACACTTGGCCTGTTTCTTTCTAGTTTGTGTCTGATGTTGCATGAACTTATCATTTAGTGATAGATCTGTTTTCAAGCTAATATCAATAGAGTAGGAAGTGGTCGTATCTTGCTTTGTTCGCAGAACTCAGCGAGGAGCAAAGGATTGGAGCGCAACTCGGAGCGTGCAGGGACAAACGTCGATAACAGGTACTTCTATCATCCTTCCTTCTCATGTGTTAGTTTAGATAGATTTGGAAGAAATTCAGTGTCCACGTTAAGAATTTTTCTGTCTAGGGTTAAGGTCAAGCCTTAGAGGTGATCTACCTGTCCGTAGGGAGATTTTCCTACAACATTGACAACCTACCTCTTCTATCAGTTCCTAAATCCAGTGGGTAACCTCTACAAAAAAAAATGGGTAAGGGATCTGGTAATGAAAACAAGCCTCACTAATCCAAAGAAAACATGGGTAACAACAACAAGGGATAAAGCATGATATGGCTCAGATAGTACGCAGTCGTGTGGTGCTTCAAAGGAAAAAATGGTTAGCTTCATAACACGGGTGTGTGGGTTTCATAAGTTGCAGAGGTTGACGATGGAGCAATGGTCGGATGTGTCAAGGCTCTTCTTGTCTCAGTGCATGCATCAGTGTGGAGTATGGATTACATCTAGAGTGGAGACCATCATGAGAATCATGAGGGAACCCCCAACGAGCTGACTTTCCCACCTAAAAACTACATGCAATCAGGTTGACACATGTCTTCCTGAAGTTGCATGAGCTCCAATTAACACTCATTCCCTTTCCCCAAAAACTTAGGACAACATGATTATGTCAAACCTTAGCCTCTAGGAAATAATAATATAATATTATTCGTTTAGAGGTAAGCCCTCTAGCTTAGCCCCTATTCCTAGACACTTAGATCCATCCCTTTCCCTACCTAGTGGAGCTTAGTCCCCCATAACTCTTTCTTCATGTTCGGTCTACATGCAACGATGTAATTTTATTAATGATGTGAGTATTTACATATACAAAACCATGCTCATTGGCCTTATCATATGGTCTCTCCGGCCTAATAAAGACATAATTTTTCCATCGTATAAACACTTGTCTCACCAGCCTATAAACATAATTACAATTTAGTAGGGGCTCAGCCTTGGGGTGTTACAATTCCCTCCCCTTATTTTTTCATTGTCCCCAATGAAACTTATTCACACAACAACAACAAGATTTCCAAAATCTTCAAAAATCTTCAAAAATATGTGGATAACATCTTCATGCTCCCATGTTGCATCCTCAGGACCGTACCAGGTCCATTGAACCTTTACAAGATTTATGATGTTGCTTTCTCTTCCAATCTAGTATGCACATAGGTTTCACTTTCAAAGTGCCTTCTTGATCCACATGAATCACATTCCAATCAATCACATGATTAGCATCATGTATATACTTCTTGAGCAATGATACATGAAATAAATTATGAATAGTCATGGATGCAGGCAATGCAAGAATATAAGCTACTGGTCCAATCCTTTATAGGATTTCAAATGGTCCACAATATATGGCTACCAACTTAGAACAACTTCCCAGCTTTAGGGAACTTCTGTTGGATTTCACCTTCAGGAAAACATGATCACCCACTTTAAACTCCCCGTGGGTTCTGCCTTTTCTACATAGATTTTCTTCATGTCTTGGGAAGCCTTCAAATTTTGTTTTACCTTTAACAATTGCTCTTCCATTTCCCTAAGAAACTCTGGCCCAACCACTGCCCTATCAGCTGGGGTGTTGTAGTTTCTACCATAAAGTGTTTCAAACGGGATCATCTTCAGTGATGCTTGACACCCATTGTTGTAGGAAAATTCTACCAAGTGTAGATAATCTTCCCATTTCGATGGTTTGTCCATCACATACATCCTTATCATATCTTCTATAGCTTGGTTTACTCTTTATGTTTTTCCATCTAACTCGGGATGATAGGTTGTACTGAAGTTCAGGTTCGTTCTGAACCCCTCGAATAATCCTCTCCAAAACTTCGAGGTGAATTTTGGGTCTCTGTCAGACACAATTGTCTTGGGAATATTGTGCAATCATGCTACTTCCCTCATATAAATATTAGTAACATTGGTTTCCTTGTGAGTAACCTTCATAAGAATGAAATGGGTAGCTTTAGTGAGATTTTCCACTACTACCATGATTGCATCATGTTTCTTACTTGTTCAGGGAAATCTTGTGATGAAATCTATTGTCACCACTTCCCACTTCCACTCAAGGATGGTTACTGGTTGTAGCAACCCAGCTGGGTGTCTATGCTTAGCTTTGACCCTTTGGCACTCCATACATCTGGAAATGTACTCTACAATTTCTTTCTTCATACCTGGCCAATGGTAATGGCTCTTGACTCCTGAAATTGTTTTCTGATATCCAGGGTGTCCATCATAAGGCACATTATGCATTTATTTTAAAATCTCACTCCTCAATTCTGGAGAATTTGGTACATAAACTCTGTTTTTGTACAAGAGAATTCCATCAATTCCTAATTCTTAATCTTCAAATTTATATTGCATTTTACCTTGCTTCAATTTAGTTACCAATACCATATACTGTAAATCAACTTTTGCCTCAAGAATTCTGCCTTTAAGATCCTTCTTATATATGCTAATGGTTGTAGCATGCAATTCATGCACTCTCCTGTTGAGTGCATCAACCACTTTGTTCTCCTTTCCTTTGATGTGCTTGATATCAAAGTCATATTCACAGAGGAATTCCAACCATATGCTATGTCTATAATTCAATGTAGGTTGATCAAACAAATACTTCAGACCATTATGGTCTATTATGAGCTCAAATCTCTTTCCCATGAGGTAGTGTCTCAATTTTTTTATAGCGTGTACAATGGATGCCAACTCCAGATCGTGAGTGGCGTAGAGTCATTCGTACTCTTTCAATTTCCTGGATTCAAAGCCTATCATGAATCCAATCTAACTTAGGACTCCACCTATTCCTTCTTTTCATGCATCAGTGAAAACCAAAAAATCTTCATTCGGATCTGCGATCTTCAGAATTGGAGCACTGGTTAACATCTGCTTCAATTGTTGGAAGCTCTTTTCACATTCTTTTGTCCATTTTCCCCTTCCTTTGCAAGGAAGTGATGGGGTGAGATATTCTCTAAAACCCCACAATGAACCTTTTGTAGTAACCATCTAGACTCATGAAGGATCTGATTTCTGTCACATTCTTAGGTGTTGTCCACCCTTTAATGGCCTCAATATTTTCAAGGTCCACTATTATCCCTTCTTCAGATACAATATGCCCCAAATAATGAATTTTGTTTTGATAAAATGAGCACTTTCTCAATTTGGCATACAAATAATGATCTCTTAGCACTTGCAACACCATCCTCAAATGATACTCATGCTCTTCTTCCGACTTGGAATATACAAGGATGTCATTCAAAAAGACAATGACAAACTTCAACCATCTACTTCAACCATCTAATATGGCATGGTGTTGGTCCAACCAATCCATACCAATTAGGCAATCATATGATCCCAAAGGAAAGATGTTCAAATATTCCTTGGTACTTATTCCATTCATTCCCACTGGACATGATTTAACCAACTCAACAACCTTTGGCTCATGCAACCAACTATCTAGCCAAGATTTCCCATGATTGCTTCTTGGAAAAAGAAATATTTCCACAAATTTAGGACCTATGTAACTATGACTAGCTCATGAGTCTATTAAAATAGTAAAGGCATAATTATTGATCATACCTTCAACTTCAATCACATGTGATTGAAACTCAACTTGTTTGTTGTCTAGGGATGCATAGATCCTTGGTACTCTTATGCCCATGTCCTCCATTGTTTCTTCTTGCTGAACATTGTGAACATATTTCACTTTGTCACTTTTGCAAGGAAAATATCTATACCTATGATCTCCTTTACAACCCCAACAATCCATAGGTGTCTACCTTGGCCTTTGCCCACCTACTTCAACCATCCTAGGATCTCTCAAAATTGGTTGTCCTTGAGGACTATTTCTGAAAAATGGTGGTTGTTCCCCTTCTGCCTCTACTCCCTTTTAAACTTCTTCTTGTCTTCCCAAGCCTTTTGGAAAATAGGTTTCCCTTTTTGATGATCAAATAAGAATTTTTCTCTCCTTATGGTTTCTTCCATAGTTTTAGGATCATCCTACTGGATCTTGTCATTGATGAAATATGGCAACCCACTCAAATACCTTTGAATATTAATTTTCTCATCCTTGATGAAGGGGACATACTTCAACAACTCCAAGAATATTCTTTCATACTCATTAATGGACATACTTCCCAGCTTGAGTTCAAAGAAATCTTTCATTTTATTGTCATAATACCTCTTAGTTAAGTACTTATTTTCAAAATGCCTCTTGAATTCCATCCATGTTAACATTCTTCTCTCTGACGTGTTGAACTTGCACAAGCTGATCCCACCATATGGACGCCTTTCCTTTTAGTTGATAGATGGAAATTCTTCCATCTGCACAAGAAGAGTAATTTTGCATTTGTAAATATTTCCTCATGCCCAACAACCATGCCTCAACATCTTCATATTTCTTGTGCTCTCCATCAAAAGTAGGAGGTTTGATCTTATTCATTTCACCCTTGTTGGCAAACCTAAATGTTTTCACTTTTTGAAAGTGACAAATGATAAGTTATGTAGTTGCCTACACGTGGTCATGGGATTATTGCTTTTCCAAAGTAGCTTTGAATTGTAAATATGATGTCTCGGTTATTCCTATTGTTTTCCTTTCTTCATTTTTGTGCTTTCGCTCATGACTTAAAGCATGAACGAAGCATTGAAACTTATGATTGTATTACCCTTTTGTCTAAAGTTTATGAAAGGTAGATGACTCTACAGTTTGTTTTCTAATAAAGGTTTTTTTTCTATGAAGATCATCTTGTTTATTGCCTTAAAATGGCTCCTCAAATGTGAAGCATGCTTTGAATTGTTATTTGAAACACCAAGGATCCATTTAATTTAAGTCATATATATCTTTGTGGCTCTTGGTAAGACCTATTCTTGTCACTACACTTTGGTTTACAATTTTTTCCTCTACCAAACTTTAGAAAATGATTCCACCTTGTGCGCAATGATAATTTTTAATGAGATTGGTCATGGCCTGTACCCTATGGGAGGTGGCAGTCTGACAATGATAGGCCCATCATTTCGAGATAAGTCTCAGGTTTCGCATGCACTCTAAAACATTCATTACCCAAAACACCCAAATTTCATGACTGAAACCCCCATTGCTTGTGTTATGGTTGCCCTAATGTGTTCCTAGTTTTGTTTCCATTATTTTATCTTAGGCTTACCTCCTACCACTACCTACTAAACCCACAGTTGGTCTATTTTATTTTGTTACAGTCTGTTCAATCTCGTTTTTTCTTGCCAGAGAAACGATTTTGCGGGAGGGATTCTGAGAAAACCGCTACGAATTAGACCAAACCCTTTAAAACCCAGAACCAAAATGAGTCGTTTTACCTTCATTATGAGCATTTTCCCCATAAACTAGATCGTTTCAGAGATATGTCTTTATTTTTAGAGGCAAATTTCTCAAAATTCTTGTTTCGGTTAAGATGAGTGTTTTATTTATTTATTTTTATTTTGTTACAGACTTTCTTACAGTGTTGGATAAACCTCTCATTGAGAAACATCCTTTTTCCTCAATTCACAAGCCAAACCTTTTGAAAGAAAACCCTCATCATGAGGCAATACTCGACCATTTTTACCTAGGCAATGATAGGTTAGTTATGAGATTTCGGAAATTTATGTGCATGAATCAATTTCTTTGCCCTAATCTTAACACAAAATACACCAGTGGAAACCCTTCCAAACAGTCAACAATTGGACTGTGTAAATAACCTGCCACCCTACCTAAATCATGACAAAAACTTCCCTGGGATCAATTTCAGTCAAAATCCCACATTGGATAGTGGGAGCATGTTGACACACAGTCATTTGTCCCCTCAATCAACAGTTCCAGACCTGCGGTGTGAAGTGTGTTTATTCTGGATATAAAAATACTACATAGATGTGCCCTCCCTGCAAGATAAAATCAAGGCCTTCACAACCCAGATTGACTCACTAACGACTGAAAATCACAGACTCAAGTTTAGAGCACAAAGGCAAGAGAAACGCCTGAAAAGAACTGAAAATATAATAATAAAAAATGTTGTGTGTGTCAAAGCTATTATTAACTCTGAAGTCTTATAATTCGAATTTAGCATTCAATTGAAAGGTAAGACTTGTTTTAGTTATGCTTTTCTTGTTATTTTCTAATTAATATGGATTAATTTAGATTTCCGTTGGTAACAATAAGATTGGCAGATTCTATAGCCAGTTAATTCTTATTTGAAATTTTGAAAATATCGGTTAAATGAATATTTGAATTTCTTTATTTCATATTTTTCTTTCAGGATATCTGGCAATTTATGGTGATCAAATGAGATGAAGCATTTTTGGGCTTATTAGCCATATCCATGGCTCATTTTTTCTGTAAACGGAAACAAACTCTTTTAGTTTTTAGAGATTTAGTGTGATCTGGGGTGGTTATATCCCCCCCCTATTTTTGTAATCAGTAGATGGTTGTAGATATTTAATCTTATCTCATAAGATAAGACAGTTAGCTTTTCTGAACCCTTTAAAAACTCGTATTTTTTGTAATCAAAACATCTTGGCCTGGGGCTGAAGGTGGACAGTTTATTCATGAATTTGGACGGAACATATATTTACATTTTGGCTTTAGCTCTCTGTAAATGTTGTTTTCGTTTATGGGTTGTTTATCCTAATTAATTAATAGTTGTTGATAGCTTTTGTCTTCACAATTTATTATGACATTGGGACAATTTCTTTAAAATATTGTCCACATTTTGATGCTTCAGATATTGGAAAGAGTGGTCATTCGTTCAACCCAAATGATAAGATTTTTCTTTAATTTCGTTGAATGATTAAAAGAATGTTGTTATAGTTAGATTTATCTTATTTGTAATTACTTGCAATCACAAATACCACAGCCATTATTTGCATCTCTTCATTTTGTCATTAAAATTCAACAGTCAATATATTGTTTTGCATTTATTCCGAATAGTTTCAAGGTTCATTGCAGATTTATCTCTTGGACAAACTAGTTGGACATTCCATAATTATAAAGATGTTGGATGCATTTCGATTAACTCATTGATAGGTTAGTTCATTTATTTATGTTGTTTATTTGTCTACGAAACTCTAATATATGGTCTGGCTTTGACCGTCCACATACTCCTGTTTCACTGTATCTTTTTCAATTTAAACTTAGATTAATAAAGAAAAAACAAACAATAGCTTATGTTCTTTCTTTATCTGCTTTTGTTTAAGAAACCATCTTTACATAGATTTTCGTGAGTTTAGATTAAAACTCGCAACTTGTATATCATGCACATAAATAAGATAGACAGATCTGTTTTGTAAATATTATCTACAATAGTTATATGTGCATGTATATATATTGAGTGGTTATTTAATAGTTATCTCTTTTTATTTCTTTTATTTATTTCTTCTAGGACTTTTAGATTGGCTAACGAAGCCATTAAACCCATTAGAACGAGTTATACCAAACAACTTGGGTTATTTAGACAACCCTGGACTGGACTCATTCTTCCAATTGATGGACGGTCATTTTCGCCTGTCAACAACCCTTTAGTTCATGCACTGCAGATCTCCTATGCTTTCTGGTAGGAGATGGAATTGAACTACCGTGTGCTCTCTTATGGGAATGCTTTTGGAAGTGTTGGTAATGTCTGCTACCACTTCTTCCTCTTCTTTCCTCATCAAGGGTCTCGTGACTTCCTGATTTACTGGATCCACTTTCCTTATCCAATTTCTTTTCAAGTATTTCCAGGCTCCGTATAAACTTCATATTGAAGTCTCTCTGTTGCTCCCTGGCTCTCAAAAGCCTTGTGTTATCTTCCTGGTGAATTTGGACATCTTTTTGCAAATTCTTAATGATTTTTAGCATGATCAGTTCTTTATCTATTTTTTCTCCATCCCATTGGAGTCTGTTCCTTCAACTCCCAAATGGACATCCATTCCTCTAACTTCATCTTCCGAACTGTAAGCATCATGTGCTTCCTCCATTTCTCTTCACTAGGTAACAATTATGTTCAATTCTAACAATTGGTAATGCTACAAAAATGTGCAGACAACCAAATTTTGTCAGGATATAAGTCTTAATAATTATCCAGAGTAACTTAAACAATCTGATTCAATAGAAAGAATATTAGACTCCATTTTCAGCGGGTCTTGGTTGATCAAGAATCTCTTAGGCTTCTATCTCTAAGATCGGCTCTATTCTGCAACAATTTTTGGGCGCTAGCCTATTTTCTTCAGTCCTTAACTCACATGTAACCACGGCTATGACCAAGTTCTAAACCAATAGGTGCTTACTCTATGCTTCGGAGTTTCGGGCTTCGAGTGTTTTCAACTCACCAGAATGCCAATCTCCTAAACTTAGACTCACAAAGTTCGCAACTGACGTGAGAGGAATCAATGATCCCTGCTCTCTACTCAACTCAACGACCACAATTATCTTTGGGACTCCGTGCTTCAGGGTTTCCAAAACGTTCAATTCCACAAACCTCTGGAGTGTTAGATATTCTGACACACATCCATGAATGTCAACAGTCACAATGAATTCCAACACTTCGGCCTTCGGGGGTTCTCAACCCACGCGACCGCACTTGCACTGGCTTCCTCTGGAATGTAGGGCCTGGCGGAACGCATCCCCTGTGACCATAAAGGGCCCCACTAACCATGCTCAAGAAGAGTGCCACGTGAAAAAATACTGGAATCATACACGTGGTCCAATATGACGGGTGACATGTGTCACATTCTATATGGAATTTCTATCTTCTACATGTTCTTAACTCAATTATATGTGGCACACATCCCATGTTTCCACGTCATCCCTAGTGACGTCAGTAGGCCACGTCACTCTAGGACTTCAGGCTTCAGAAGGTTTTACACTTGCATTCCTCAAATCTCTCGAACTCTGAACTTTCGAGCTACTTTAACCTTTCGAGGTCCACATAGTACATCTTTCATCATATAAGGTAGTGACATGTGGCCCCAAGTGTTGGATTTATTTTGGTCCAAAAAGGTTGTAAAAGTTCCATTCTGACTGACACGTGGTAGGAAGTCCATGTCACCCTGGGTGATGTCATCATGCCACGTCACTTCGGGACTTTGGGCTTCGGGACTTCATAATGTTTTTCCTTAGCATACTTTGTTTCTCTCGAACGTCGAACTCTCGAATTGTTGTGAGATCTACGACTCGCAATCACTTGTGTGCATATTTGACGGTGGAGATCTGTTTTTCACCGTCGTGCCTTACCTCTTTCTCTTGAATCGACCTAATGGTTTTGATCTATATTCTGCAGATCCAACGGTCAAGCACTTGCCCCTGGATCCATGATGTAGATCCACTCTGGAACTTCGGGCTTCGACCCCTTTTTCTTACAACACATAAACTTCGCCGAAGTCGTAAAGTCTGAAGGACTTAGGGCTTAACTTTCCTGCACCTTTTCTAAATCTGACGACTGTGAATGGTGTGCCTTCTCTCGAATAGATCCTACGACCGAAATTTAAACCTCGTGGCCCAACAAAATGATTGTTGTGGCTTATTTCTCTATTGGTTTTCTTGAATTGCTATAATTCCTGAGCTTCTGAACACAGTCCCAATGACACTCTGAGGTTCATATTTTTTTTGTTTGACAACAATTCACTTTGAAATCCTTGTCTCGTTAACAACTAACATGGCCCATCCAGGCTCAGTGTCAAAACCATGGCTCTGATACCATTATGTGACGTCCCCAGCCCTAAAACCTTGGTCGAGCAACGCTACCTAATGACTATATCTTTGTTTTTCTACTCTGATACCATTTTTTGACCGTTCCTGAGCTTAAACTAACAGGCCAGGCCATGCCACCGAATAACTTTGCAGAAATATTCACATATAAAGCTTAACAGGAATAAATAAATATAACATATGATATTCATATATATTTATATACATATCTATATAATGCAATTTAAATAGTTATAACCTTATGTTCATACACCTATTCATGTGGAAACAACATTAAAACACACATGCAATATATATAGACAATTCTAATAAAATTATAACTTGATTTCAAGATACACATCATACATAGAACATAGATTTGGTAATTATATTTTAATAGATGACCACCAACTGCATGCAAACCTTCCATGAACCTCCCAGCCTTAGACCACACTGCTCATCACTCTCAGCAGTGGGTCACCTGCAAGATGGAACTAAAATCCATCGAGAAAGGGATTCCCAGGCTTGGAAAGGACAACAAGAAAGTCACACAAATCAACAGGAAGGATTTTCTCCCATGAGCCACTTACACCCATAGTCCACATACCCTCATTCCCCACACACCTGTCCCACCCCAAGAGTGTACACCTTCACTATCACAAGTCCATCAGTTGTCCACCCCCCTTCCAAGGCTTCAGAAACAGGTTGGACCAGAAGTCTCGGAGTATTCTAGCTGCTATAGTACTCCCTTAAGGAGAACTCACTTCCCCGACACACTCTCTTACCTGGAGAGAGTTTCTCACATGCATGACAACCTTCCTCTTCTATCAGTTCCTAAATCCAACGGGTAACCTCCACAACAAAAATAAGGTAAGGTATCTGGTAATGGCAGCAAGCCACATCAGTCCAAAGAAAATGTGGGTCACAACAGCAAGGGCTAAAGCACGATATGGCTCAGAAACTACGCAGTTGTGTTTTGCTTCATAGGAAAAATGGTTAGCTTCATAACACGGGTGTGTGGGTTTCAGAAGTTGCAAAGGTCGATGATGGAGAATTGGTTGGTTATGTCAAGGCTCTCCTTGTCTCAGTGCATGCATCAGTGGGAAGTATGGCTTACCTCCAGAGTGGCGACCATCACGAGAATCGTGAGGGAACCCCCAATGAGATGACTTTCCCACCTAAAAATTGCATGTGCCTAGGTTGACACATGTCTTCCTGAAGCCACACGAGCTCCACTTAACACTCGTTCCTTTTCCCCAAGAACTTAGGATAACATGGTTATGTCAAACCTTAGCCTCCCGAAAATAATAATATAATATTATTCCTTTATAGGTAAGCCCTCTAGATTAGCCCCTATTCCTAGACACTTAGCCCCTTCCCTTTCCCTACCTAGTGGAGCTTAGTCCCCCATAACTCTTTCTTCATGGTCGGTTTACATGAAACGAGGTAATTTTAGTAATGATGTGAGTATTTACATATACAAAATCATGCTCATTGGCCTTAGCATCTCGGCTCTTCGGCCTAACAAACACATAAGTCTTCCATATTATAAACACTCGGCTTACCATCCTATAAACATAATTACAATTCAGCAGGGGCTCGGACTTGGGGTGTTACAATAGGGATCATTACATGCCTCAAAATGTATCATAATATTTTCAATCCTTCTTGTCAGAGAAATTTTTGGATGCAACATGTAGTATTACTATGTCTAGCAATAATTTTATGGAACATCGAGCTAAGAAAATTGACCCACAAATAACCCTTTTACCATAAGAATGAAACTTTAAATAATATTTCCAAAGTCTTAAATTAAGTATCTACTTCTCAAAGAAAACCTCTAACATATACTAAAATATGTGTTCATCGAGTATTATTGGGGAGCCCGTGTGATCACGTTGACAAGAGCTTCCTCTTTGACTCCTAACTCTCATAAGTATTTATTTTTCCTTCCAGTGTTGTTATTTTATATGCCAATATATAAGGCATCCTCAGTAGGACTTTCCTCAAGATCTCGAGCTTAACTCCAAGTCTCAAAAGATAATCAATAATTGGTTCTATGTTCCTCTTTCGATCAATAAGAAGAACTGCAACAAAATGGGTTATTATTTTTGCAATGTCATCTCTTTTAAAAAAAAATCCAATATACTTGTAAGAACAAATCATGCCCTCTAAATTGAAACCTGACATATTGGGCCTCTGTGCAATGGATTCTCCAAAAGTCATTGTTTCTAGACCAATTCTAACCAGAAACTCTAACCGGATTTGAAGGTTCTTTTGTATCACTGGAGAAAATATTTTTGGCACCCTCCTTAAAATCCTACATAGGTCTTCCTTAGGAACACCAATCTATAGAAAACAATTGACACTTAGTTTAACTCGGTCCTAGGGGTAGCTTAAAGCCTATGGTATCTTGTGAAAAACACTCAAGACCTCCTCCTTTGTCAAACCAACTGATTACAAAAACACAATCACTTTGTGGATTTGATTTGAACCACATTCAAGTAATGTGGGATAATAGATGCACATACTGCAGAGTTGTTACATGTAGCAACTCATTCCTTGTAGAAATGAAATATCTTCATGAGATGCACAACATCCCGTTTCAACAGAGATGGAAGTTTTGAAGAAAAGAAAAAAAACAAAACTAATCCAATTCCATCCTTCTTCAATCCTACCCTACTAAGAATACTTATCACATTGTTTACATTTGAATCAATTGTATATGACGCGTATTCCATGAATTTTTCATATGTTGAGCCATAAATGTTCACGCCTTTGACAATATGAATGATCTATAGATGTTAATATTTGTCTATAAGTTTAACTTTTCCATTTTGTCAAACATATTGCATGATGTGTACATATTGCCACGTTTGGCGTGCAACCATGACACTCTCATATTTACAGTACATATCTACAACTGCACTTCCCACAAAAACATGTGACTCGAAACCACTCATGTTTATACAACCATGGGTTTCCTTAATCTTTTCCAGGGTGCCTATGTTGGCACATGTAGGAAACACAAACAACATAGTTACGAAGTTCGGTTTTTCCCCTATTGCTCGCATTTCTCACAAAAGTGGCAAGGCTTCATACTCAATTACTCTTTGTGCATACCCACATATAATTGAATTCCATGAGGTCACATTGGGTATCAACCTAACGATTCCATTTGGCAGAAAATTCTTAGGGCTTCTTCTCCATGCCCTTTTTGCAAGTAACCTCCAACCATTGTATTCCATGTAACCAAATTTTTTTCTTCAGACATTTTGTCAAAAACTTGTTGTGCAAAGTCTGTACAACTACATTTGGTATACATGTCTATGAGAGTTCTTCCAAAAAATACATTTGATTCCAAATCATTCACTAACATGATTATGGATCATCTTTCCTTTTGTATAACTCTTGAATTAACACAGACTTTGAGAATAAGAGGAATTAGGAAATTATCAGATTGTAAATGTGTCGATTGCATTTGATAAAATACACCGAGGGATTCCACACTGCGTCCATGTCTAGCATATCCTCCAATCATAGAATTCCATGAAACCAAATTTGGTTCTTGTTATCTTGCAATCTGTACTTGCCCAAATCCCAAGGCAAGTGAAACAAGATTGGCGTAATAAGGGGGTGACCTATCACTGTCACCTTAATAGGAAACCATTTTCTATTTAGGAGTAGGGTAATACTACCCCAAGGGAGACGTCCCTAGTGACCTAAAGGGATGGTGAAACTAAAGCAAGGATGTAAAGATAACCCCACTTTCACTGGTCACTCAAGTCAAAAGGTCTTGTTGAGTTTATGTCTTAAGAGATGAAGCAAAATGTAATGGGTGAAGTGTACCTGCCCGGAACAAGACAACAAGGAAAATTATGGAATTTTTAAGTACAAAATGAGATTAGTGCTTCAATAAGACAATAAACCAATGAAATATATTCTAGCTGATATAAATTTGCAGCAAAATGAAAGTTTACATCAACAAAAGGAATTTTGTAACAACTACAAGAAATATGCCTCAGAATTGCTTGAAAAGACAATGAAAAGATGGTATTTACTAGGTAGAATGATAATAAAATGTAACAAGCAATTTTAGAAGTGTTTAGCTATCATTCAATGTGTTGCTTTAATATGGTTGTAGCCGTGATTTATAACAACAACAAGTAAACTAGTTTTCTAGGCTAGGTTAGTGTTAGATTTAGTTAGTAATAGCTTAAGAGAATAATGTTTGAGTGTTTGATCAACCTTGCAACAAAAGAGAGACAAGAGACTAGCGCCTTTAGGGTTTATGGAGTCAATTATATCAGCACATTAACTTGGAGAGATAACAATGGTTATACTTGTCTAAAAGATGACAAGGTGGAAGCTTGAGAAGTAGTACCTTAAGTTCTCAAACACCAAACCTCAAAGAGAAGGTACAACTAGGGTGTGGGAACTTCTAGGCCCTAGCGATTTCTCCTATCCTTAGATTCTTGAAAAATATTTAATGCAATAATAAATTGATCCAGATGGATTTCGGTGGCCTCCCACCTATTCCAACTGGTTCATTTTTTTAGTTTTCATTTTGGCAGTTTTTCCTAGTTTTTGGGTCTGTGACTTTCGGGGCCGTTTTGAGGCCCTAAACATCATTTTTAGGACTCGCCATAGTCAGAATGTAAAAAAAAGTTAGAGTCTTACGAAAACATATGTATTCCTTGGATAGACATTTCCAATGGGATATCGTGCACCTAAAACAAATATCATATGCAAAAATTATGACCCCGAGAAGTTGATGTACTAGCTCACCCCAACGAGACTCACATGACTTTTGGTGCTTCATCTCCTAGGGTTAGGTTTTTGAATGTCTAGGGTTTTGGAATTCATTCTTATTGTAAAAAGGCATTCATAGCATCATTGTAATCATCTTCTTGCAAATGAGCACAATCCTCACATCTTTTCTCAAAGATAAGCCACCACTATTCCAACAAGCTTGTTTTCTGGTGCATTTTATAGTTTCATCTTATTTCCTTATTGAATATAAAACCAGTTTTACTGTATCTCTATTATTTTGTGTTAAACATATTTTAATAATATGTATTCATTTCATTCTGCTCGTAAAATTTGGATCAGTGGTATCATAGCAGTCTACTCCTTGTCATCTTAATGTTGGGTATGTGTTATATCCTTCGCACCGGGACGACATATTTCCGGGACCACATGATATTTAGGTGGTTTTTTGGCACATGGTTTTTTGCCGATGGTTTTCTATTTCCGGTTAAGGAATTAGGGTTTTGGACTAATCTA
>JZKD02S1789880.1:35406-55968 GCA_000966675.3 Picea glauca | reverse complement strand
CATGTCCCCAACGAGGTCAGGGTACAAAGAATTGGGTCTCGAGCTTGTTTCTCTTGAGGACAAAAAGATCTCACATGCCCAAGCAGCCTCTCATGGCAGGAGAAAATAAATATGATGGGGCATGAGATCCTTTCAAAAAAATTCTTGAGGAAGCCTTCACACAACAGAGGAAATATATGATGTATAGTTTCACGCAAATCCTTCGGCGACTACCAACATGTGAGGCATCTTCCTTGAATGGAGATGCCACCCCATTCAAGGTAAAAATCAACTTCGATATTCCTATATTTGAAGGTCAGATAGATGCAGATGTTGTAGAAAAGTGGTTGAATCTACTCGAAGGGTATTTTTTTGCCCATAACTTTTCGAATAGAGAAAATATTACTTTTGCACTCCTCAAAGTCGTTCCCCATGTCAAATATTAGTGGGAAACTTTTTGTGATCAAAAGGAAATAGAGGAACCCTCATTATTTACAGTCGCGACCACCTAGGAATCCTTCAGGGATGATATTAAGGAACAATACTACCCTGTCAGAAGTTATGACGACTTGTATACCAAATGGACCACACTGCGGCAAGAGAGAGACCAAGCAGTGCCAGAGTTCACAAATATATTCCATACCTTGTGCACCAAACTAGGTATCAAAGATTCAGAGAAACATCTGGTGCTCAAGTATCGTGGTTCTCTGCATAGATACATCTAGACCCAAATGAAATTTTTGGACATATCGTCCTTGGATGTGGTCTATCAATATGTCATCAAAATCGAGCAGAAAATCAAACAAAAGACGCAACAATTTGGGCCTGGGAACCCCTCACAACAAAAACTAGGAAAGGGCGGTCCCAACCCACAGAACAAAGGATAGAGAAAAGATGGATAGTATCGGGACAAACAATCCAAGCCACAAGCAAAGAAGGACACCAGAAAGACAAAGAAAGATATCGAGAAGTAGTGTGACTTCCATAAGAGCCCTTGGCATAACACTGCTAATTGTCACTCAAAGCAGTCATTGGTGGCCGAAGTGAAAGCCTATGAATAAGATGTGGGTTCTAACTCTAATTCATAACTAGAAAGGGGAAGACAGATCATTTATGTGAAACCTAGTGTCACCGTTGCTACCACCAAGCTCCATATTGGTGAACCAGATGAGCCATAAGAAGGCAAGCACCTTTTCCATTCATAGATGTGGGTAAAAGGCACCCTGCTGCACTTTATCATTGATAGTGGTAGCTAGAAGAACCTCATCTTAGTAGAGATCTTCAAGCAACTGGCCCTACCAAAAACACCGCACCCAAATCCCTACACCATTGGATGGCTCCTCCAAGGAAGTGATCTCTGCATCAGCCAACAGTATCGACTATCGTATGGCATCAATACCTTCAAAGACAAGGCATTATGTGATGTTTCCCCTCTCAAAGTTTGTAATGTTATTTTGGGCCAACCTTATTTATGGAAATGTCATGTTATATATAAGTCTAGGCCTTGTAGATTTATTATCACTTTGAGTAGGAAATTGTACAGGATACCTGAGGTAGTCCCACCTAGTGTTAGTTCCTTGATCTCTGGCAAGAAATGTAGGAAGGTCATTTCTCAGACTGAGAATTTTTTCTTCTTCGTGATTCACTTTCAGAGTGAGTGAAAGATCGCAGCCACATCTAGGGCCTCCGTGTCCGATCTCTCCACACAAAATAAGAAAGTGGATAAGGTCATGGAATAATACTCATATATCTTCTCCTTTCCTATCGGGGTACCTCTGCTGATTCAGAATTGGATCTCGGGGCCAAATTGGGTCCAGGAAGGCCTAAAAATCAAAGTGCTCATAATGGCTTCAAAACATACTTGTGTGTAGGCCTCATGGATACAAACCCAATGCAACTTGAACAGGCTTAAACAGATGTCGTATGCTCAAGATATCGCGGTCTGTTCATTTGGCCAAACAAGCAAAAAAATGATGACAATACAGTCCGTATAGTGCCACGTGGCAGCTGACTATACAGAATGTACAATTGTACAAATGACTGGCAAGGCACAGTAGATGAGGACATGTACAGGTAGACCAATCAAGGAATGACACATGTCACCACTGCAAAGGTGACACGTGGCACGAACATACGACACATGACACATCCGTACGACACGTGGCAGGTATAGTGGCATGTGACGACAAACAAGTTGTCGAATGAACTATTGGCATGATGAATATTGAGGAAAAGTAGCATGGTGCCATGTGGCCCAGACATGGGCTTCCACGTGGCACCCATTCATTGGTTAATGTTTTGGCAAAATTATGGAGCGCATGGGATTTGAACCCATGACCTCTCGTCCAGGCTAGTGACTTGGCAGGGTCGAGCTACCAGCCCGCCCATCATTGGTTATTATTAGTTATATCGAAAACATAATATTTAAGTTGCAGTTAAGGTTTTGACGACAGAGTATAGGGCTGGGGCTAGGCCCCAACCCCCGACGGACTCCATAGAACCATTGACATATGATTGTGGATATATTTGTTGGTGAGGTTTGTTATATTTGTTAAGCCCAGAGCTAACCATTTTCCACATGACCGCAAACATATGACCTGACACTAGAGCTTGTGTATGTGGCGTGTGATCCATAGTCCAACCCCCAGTTTTGGCTCCATTCGCCATATGTTTCGGTAATGTGATATCACGATTGTTGGGGATAGCACCTGATCAGTCGGGCTAGCCCATTGACCAGGGTGCTTGACCGGGACCTACAAATTGAGGGATAAATGTAGAGAGGGGCACATGGAGGTATTATCTCGAGGCCACATGGGCCACGCCTACGACCATGGGCCTATTTCGGAGGGGGCCAACGATCTAGCACTAGTGCTAGGCCACATGGAGCGCGCCAGGTGACCAAGAGCCCTAGATAAAAGGGGTTGTGCCCTGAATAATTGCAAAAGTGGGTTATTTAACATTGTAATAAGATTTTTATTGATATTATTCAGCAGGTTTAGAGATTTTTGGCCAATATTGGGGGATATTGAGCCCTTTTTTAGGCCAGATCTTGGGGGGAAGTTGGGATATGGTTACCAACTTCAAGACTATATAAACTAGAGGCTCTTGAGGCCAAGGAAGAGGTTTAGAATAGGTTTATGCTGAATAATTATTGAGCCAAATCCATTTTTATGCATGGAAGCCATTGAAGAGAGCACCTTTGCAGGCCATTACTAGGAGCTCTGTTCATTCGATTTTAGTGTCATCAGTTTTGTTGGGTTCTTAAGATCTATTAGAACAAGACCAGATCAGTTTGTAATCCTTTTGGCAATGTTATGATGTCCTTTTAAATATTTGAACAGAAATAATAAATCCTCACCCACTGAGACAATGGCCCAGAGACGTAGGCGAGATCGCCAAACTCCGTTATCACTTTGGTGTTTTATGGTTTTCTGTTCTCATTCTTATGTTTAGATCTATATATTGATTTATGGCTATCATGTTTCATTTATAATTCTTCCTCTTTCATTAGTTTTCCTAAATGGTCGTTTAACTCATGCAAAATAACTCAACCATTGTCGTTTAAAAGATATTTTCGGATCAAGTGGTATCAGAGCTAGTTGACCTTTGGTTTTTGAGTTTGCATGATTACCGGGGAAAAGCTAAGTCATGGTGAAGGCGATATTATTGAAGAGAATCTGGAAATTGGATCGAGAAAGAGAACTTCTCAAAGTGAGAAGATGGCATTAGAAGAGGGACTTTCTCATGATGAGAAATATTTTCAAAAAAATTTCTTCGCCATGTCGGAGATGATGAAGGTTCTATATGAGGATTACTTGGAACAAAAGAGACCAAATCTGGGTGAATTTTCAAAGGTAAAAAGTGAAGAAGGAGAGGATCCTCCTCAAATTCCTTGTTCACCTCCTACTTCTCCATTAACTTCTTCTTCTTCAAGTTCAAGTTCTAAAACCACCACAAGAAAACATGTCCGTAAACATAAACAATAAATGCCTTTTCTAAAACTTGATGTGAAATTTGAATTACCCATGTATGATGGTGAATTTAATGCAGAGAGACTTGACAATTGGGTCAGACAGATGGAGGTTTATTATAGTGTGCAACAAATCAAAGATGAGGCCATTCAAATAAAGTTGGCATCGCTTATACTTGAAGGAACACCACTCATCTAGTGGCAAAGCAAGTTGTAAAATGGCACGCAACAAGTGGGTAATCTATTTCCATCATGGCAAGTCTTTATTTCTTCACTTAGAAAGCAATTCTATCCCTTGGGTTATAAGGAAAAATCTTTAATTTAATGGAAAGCTCTTAAACTAAGAAAAGGACAAACAGTCAAAGAATACACATATGGCTTTTGTAAAATGACATTGATGTTAGATATTCCCTTACATACCCAAGAAACTCTTATTAGTATATAGGAGGTTTACCTTCACATATTTGAAACATTTTATTTATGTTTGGACCTACAAATCTTGATGAGGTTTATGTTCAAGCTACATACATTGAAGCAGAGAAAACATGGGTTGGTGTGTCAGGGGAATCGTCTTCAAGGAAAGAGAACAAAAGGAAGTGAAATGGCAAGAAGGAAAATTTAGTGACCAGAAAGGAAGAGAAGCCCTCTTGCAAGCATTGCAAGAAAGAAGGGTATGATGAGGACCGTTGTTAGCAATTTCATCCCGAGAAGAGACCAGAGTGGTTTAAAGAAAGAAAAAGGGAGGCAAACAGTTGCAACAACAACGTGACCAATAGACTTGGGATCGTATTCAAGTGATGAATCTAAGGTCTCCTTGGTTGGTTTGGTAGGTAAAATTGATAATGGAGTTGATTCTAGAAGTAAATTGTTTCACATAAGGGTTTAATGAGACATACTAAGGTCGACAAATTTATAGATAATGAATCTCAATATAACTTGATTTCAGAGGAATTGGTTAAACAATTGGGATTAAAAATACAGATGCATCATAAGCCTTACACACTTAAATGGATAAGCAACAATCATCAATTGCACATAACAAAGCAATGCACATTAAAATTTGTAATTTCATCTAAGTTTTTGGACGAGGTAACATGTGATATGGTGCCACTCAGTGAATGTGGAATGGTCTTAAGCAGTCCTTACTTGTATGATCGCAAAACAATCTTCTATAGGGAAAAGAATCAATATCATTTAACCAAAGCAGGTCAAGATGTGTGGTTCATGCTCATCATTTAAAGGCAAATAAATATGTTCAAACTATGGAACATTTAATATAGGCGGCTCATGCAATCAACACACCTATAATTGTTTCAAGTCAAGTAATTGATCTTAAGCAAGAACTGGAGATGATTGTAGAATGGAAAATCAATCACACTTTGATTCAAGATAAGCTAATGTCGTGCAAATATTACAAACATATTAGCTCATTTGCAATCATATTTTTTATGCTATCACTAGTAATGTTTTCAACATGGATGATAGTGGCTTCAATAAGATGTGATAAGGTACAAGTGGCTAACAATATGCTGTCATTTATCATGATTTTTTTACAGTTGATCTTGATGAGATAGGTGCACAAGACAGAGTTTAAAGACAAAGAACAAGTCAGGTGGCCTATCTCGCACTTGACGACTGGTCAGTAACCTTTTGGAGGACCAAAAGGTCTTTAGTGGGGAGGTGTGATCCAAAATTGGATCTCGGGGCCAAATTGGGTCTAGGAAGGCCTAAAAATCAAAGTGCTCAGAATGGCTTCAAAATAGACGTGTGCGTAGGCCTTGTCGATACAAACCCAACACAACTTGAATGGGCTCAAACATACATCGTATGCTCAAGATATCATGGTTTGTTCATTTGGATAAAAAGGCAAAAACATGATGATTGTATAGTCTGTACAGTGCCACGTGGTAGTTGACCGTACATGCCGTACGACTGTAGAACTAATGTGGCAAGGCACAGTGGATGAGGACAGGTATAGGTGGACCAATAAGGGAGTGACACATGTCACCACTACAAGGGTGACACGTGGCACAATCATATGACACATGGAAAACATGGTAGGTACAGTGGCATGTGACATCAAACAAGTGGTGGAATGAACTATTTGCACATGGAAGATTGAGGGCAAGTAGCATTGTGCCACATGGCACCCATTCATTGGTTAATGTTTTGGAAAAATTATGGAGCGCACGAGATTTGAACCCATGACCTCTCGTCTGGGATAGTGACTTGGCAGGGTCGGGCTACCAGCCCGCCCATCGTTGGTTCTTATTAGTTATATGGAAAACATAATATTTAAGTTGCAATTAAGGTTCCCACGACTGAATATAGGGTTGGGGCTAGGCCCCAACCCCCAACGCACTCCATATAACCCTTGACATATGATTGTGGATATATTTGTTTGTGGGTTTTGTTATATGTGTTAAGCCCGAAGCTAACCATTTTACACATGACCGCAAACATCTGACCCGGCACTAGAGCTTGTGTATGTGGTGCGCAATCCATAGTCCAACCCCTAGTTTTGGCTCCATTCGCCATATGTTTGTTCCGGTAATGTGATAGTGCGGTTATTGGGGATAGCTCCCGATTGGTCAGGCTAGCCCCCTGACTAGGGCGCATGACTAGGACCTACAAATGAAGGGATAAATGTAGAGAGGGGCGTGTGGAAGTATTATCCTGAGTCCACATGGGCCATGCCTATGACCAGGGGCCTATTCTGGAGGGGGCCAACAATCCAGCGCCAGTGCTAGGCCACATGGAGCACACAAGGTGACTAGGAACCCTAAATAAAAGGGGATGCACCCTGAATAATTGCAAAATTGGGTTATTTAACATTGTAATAAGATTTTTATTGATATTGTTCGGCAGTTTTAGAGATTTTTGGCCAATATTGGGGGATATTGGGCCCTTTTTGAGGCCAGATCTTGGGGTGAAGTTGGGAGATGGATACCAACTTCGGGCCTATATAAACTAGAGGCTCTTGAGGCCAAGGAGAAGGTTCTAAACAGGTTTATGTTGAATAATTATTGAGCCAAAGCCATTTTTATGCAGGGAAGCCATTGAGCAGAGCACATTTGTGGGCCATTTCTGAGAGCTCCGTTCATCCGATTTCAGTGCCGTCAGTTTTTTTGGGTTCTTAAGATATGGTAGAACAAGACCATATTAGTTTGTAATCCTTTTGGAACTATTATGATATCCTTTTAAATATTTGAACAAAAACAAGAAAGCCTCACCCATTGAGACAAAGGCCCTAAGATGTAGGCGAGATTGTCGAACTCTGTCATCACTTTGGTGTTTTATGGTTTGTTGTTCTCATGCTTATGTTCATATATGTATATTTATTTATGGCTATCATGTTTCATTTATAATTATTCCTCTTTCATTAGTTTTCCTAAATGGTAATTTAACTCATGCAAAATAAGTCAACCATTGTCGTTTAAAAGATATTTTTGGATCATCTGCACTGTCAGGTCAAGCATCCCATCGATCTGATCCTAGGAACACCACTACCCAATGGGCCAGTCTACTGTCACTCTCTATTAGAAAATGAGGATTTCAAGAGGCAGATCCAAGAACTTCTCCAGAAGGGGCACATCTGTCCCAACTCATGGCCTTGTGGGTGTCCAATCGTGTTGGTGCAAAACAAATATGGGACCTGGCAACTCTACACTCATTATTGGGCCCTGAATAAAATCATAGTCTAGAACTGGTACCCGATTCCCTGAATCGATGACCTCCTTGATTAGCTTACGGGGTCCAAATACTTCAGTAAGATTGATCTAAAGTCTGGATACCACCAGGACCCAATAGAACAAATAGATGTAAGGAAGACAACCTTCAAGTCAAAAGAAGATATTTTTGAATGGTTGGTCATGCCCTTTGGTTTGACAAATGATCCAACAACTTTTATGAGGATGATGGATGATATCCTACAACCTTTCACCAATACTTTTTTAGTGGTGTATCTAGATGAAATCCTCATTTGAAACAAGACTTAGGCGGAACACTTGCATCATATTCAGTCGGTTCTGCACACCCTATGGCAACACAAAATATATGAAAACTTGGAAAAATTCTCCTTCAACATGGACATGGTCCATTACTTAGGATACATCGTTGATTAGCATGGTGTGCATGTGGATCCAACCAAGATCTAGTTCATCCATGACTGACCAACCCCAACCACAATCATTGAGCTTTGGAGCTTCTTGGGCCTCGCCAATTTCTATCGTTGGTTCGTGTTGGGATTCTCTCATGTCGCATGGGCCCTCAACCAAGTAACCAGGGGCAGCCGTAAGGAAAAATTTGTGTGGGGCCTGTCCCAGAAATAAGCCTTTGATGACTTGAAGCNAAAGATGGATAGTATCAGGACAAACAATCCAAGCCACAAGAAAAGAAGGACACCAAAAAGACAAAGAAAGATATTGAGAAGTAGTGTGACTTCCATAAGAGCCCTTGGCATAACACTGCTAATTGTCACTCAAAGCAGTCATTGGTGGCCGAAGTGAAAGCCTATGAATCAGATGTGGGTTCTAACTCTAATTCATAACTAGAAAGGGGAAGATAGATCATTGATGTGAAACCCAGTGTCACTGTTGCTACCACCAAGCTCCATCCTGGTGAATCAGATGAGCCAGAAGAAGACAAGCACCTTTTCCCTTCATAGATGTGGGTAAAAGGCACCCTGCTGCACTTTATCATTGATAGTGGTAGCTAGAAGAACTTCATCATTGTAGAGATCTTCAAGCAACTGGCCCTACCAAAAACACCGCACCCAAATCCCTACACCATTGGATGGCTCCTCCAAGGAAGTGATCTCTGCATCAGCCAACAATATCGACTATCATATGGCATCAATCCCTTCAAAGACAAGGCATTATGTGATGTTTCCCCTCTCAAAGTTTGTAATGTTATTTTGGGCCAACCTTATTTATGGAAATGTCATGTTGTATATAAGTCTAGGCCTCATAGTTTTATTATCACTTTGAGTAGGAAATTGTACAGGATACCTGAGGTAGTCCCACCTAGTGTTAGTTCCTTGATCTCTGGAAAGAAATGCAGGAAGGTCATTTCTCAGACTGAGAATTTTTTCTTCTTCGTGATTCACTCTCAGAGTGAGTGAAAGATCGCAGCCACATCCAGGGGCCTCTGTGGCCGATCTCTCCACACAAAATAAGAAAGTGGATAAGGTCATGGAATAATACTCAGATATCTTTTCCTCTCCTACTGGGGTACCTCTGCTAATTCAGAATTGGATCTCAGGGCCAAATTGGGTCCAGGAAGGCCTAAAAATCAAAGTGCTCATAATGGATTCAAAACATACTTGTGTGTAGGCCTCATGGATACAAACCCAATGCAACTTGAACAGGCTTAAACAGACGCCGTATGCTCAAGATATCGTGGTCTGTTCATTTGGCCAAACAAGCAAAAAAATGATGACAGTACAGTCCGTACAGTGCCACATGGCATCTAACTATACATAATGTACAATCGTACAAATGACATGGCAAGGCACAGTAGATGAGGACATGTACAGGTGGACCAATCAAGGAGTGACACATGTCACCACTGCAAAGGTGACACGTGGCACGAACATATGACACATGACACATCCGTATGACACGTGGCAGGTATAGTGGCATGTGACGACAAACAAGTTATCGAATGAACTATTGGCATGATGAATATTGAGGAAAAGTAGCATGGTGCCACGTGGCCCAGACATGGGCTTCCACGTGGCACCCATTCATTGGTTAATGTTTTGGCAAAATTATGGAGCGCATGGGATTTGAACCCATGACCTCTCATCCAGGCTAGTGACTTGGCAAGGTCGGGCTACTAGCCCGCCCATCATTGGTTATTATTAGTTATATGGAAAACATAATATTTAAGTTGCAGTTAAGGTTTTGACGACAGAGTATAGGGCTGGGGCTAGGCCCCAACCCCCGACGAAATCCATAGAACCCTTGACATATGATTGTGGATATATTTGTTGGTGAGGTTTGTTATATGTGTTAAGCCCAGAGCTAACCATTTTCCACACGACCGAAAACATATGACCCGACACTAGAGCTTGTGTATGTGGCGTGTGATCCATAGTCCAACCCCCAGTTTTGGCTCCATTCGCCATCTGTTTCGGTAATGTGATATCGCGATTGTTGGGGATAGCGCCCGATCGGCCAGGCTAGCCCATTGACCAGGGTGCTTGACCGGGACCTACAAATCGAGGGATAAATGTAGAGAGGGGCGCATGGAGGTATTATCCCGAGGCCACATGGGCCACGCCTACGACCATGGGCCTATTTCGGAGGGGGCCAATGATCTAGCACTAGTGCTAGGCCACATGGAGCGCGCCAGGTGACCAAGAGCCCTAGATAAAAGGGGTTGTGCCCTGAATAATTGCAAAAGTGGGTTATTTAACATTTTAATAAGATTTTTATTGATATTATTCAGTAGGTTTAGAGATTTTTTGCCAATATTGGGGGATATTGAGCCCTTTTTGAGGCCAGATATTGGGGGGAAGTTGGGAGATGGTTACCAACTTCAAGACTATATAAACTAGAGGCTCTTGAGGACAAGGAAGAGGTTTAGAACAGTTTTATGCTGAATAATTATTGAGCCAAATCCATTTTTATGCATGGAAGCCATTGAAGAGAGCACCTTTGCAGGCCATTACTAGGAGCTCTGTTCATCCAATTTTAGTGTCGTCAGTTTTGTTGGGTTCTTAAGATCTAGTAGAAAAAGACCAGATCAGTTTGTAATCCTTTTGGAAATGTTATGATGTCCTTTTAAATATTTGAACAGAAATAATAAATCCTCACCCACTGAGACAATGGCCTAGAGACGTAGGCGAGATTGCCAAACTCCGTTATCACTTTGGTGTTTTATGGTTTTCTGTTCTCATGCTTATGTTTAGATCTATATATTGATTTATGGCTATCATGTTTCATTTATAATTCTTCCTCTTTCATTAGTTTTCCTAAATGGTCATTTAACTCATGCAAAATAACTCAACCATTGTCGTTTAAAAGATATTTTCGGATCAAGTGGTATCAGAGCTAGTTGACCTTTGGTTTTTGAGTTTGCATGATTACCGGGGAAAAGCTAAGTCATGGTGAAGGCGATATTATTGAAGAGAATCTGGAAATTGGATCGAGAAAGAGAACTTCTCAAAGTGAGAAGATGGCATTAGAAGAGGGACTTTCTCATGATGAGAAATATTTTCAAAAAAATTTCTTCGCCATGTCGGAGATGATGAAGGTTCTATATGAGGATTACTTGGAACAAAAGAGACCAAATCTGGGTGAATTTTCAAAGGTAAAAAGTGAAGAAGGAGAGGATCCTCCTCAAATTCCTTGTTCACCTCCTACTTCTCCATTAACTTCTTCTTCTTCAAGTTCAAGTTCTAAAACCACCACAAGAAAACATGTCCGTAAACATAAACAATAAATGCCTTTTCTAAAACTTGATGTGAAATTTGAATTACCCATGTATGATGGTGAATTTAATGCAGAGAGACTTGACAATTGGGTCAGACAGATGGAGGTTTATTATAGTGTGCAACAAATCAAAGATGAGGCCATTCAAATAAAGTTGGCATCGCTTATACTTGAAGGAACACCACTCATCTAGTGGCAAAGCAAGTTGTAAAATGGCACGCAACAAGTGGGTAATCTATTTCCATCATGGCAAGTCTTTATTTCTTCACTTAGAAAGCAATTCTATCCCTTGGGTTATAAGGAAAAATCTTTAATTTAATGGAAAGCTCTTAAACTAAGAAAAGGACAAACAGTCAAAGAATACACATATGGCTTTTGTAAAATGACATTGATGTTAGATATTCCCTTACATACCCAAGAAACTCTTATTAGTATATAGGAGGTTTACCTTCACATATTTGAAACATTTTATTTATGTTTGGACCTACAAATCTTGATGAGGTTTATGTTCAAGCTACATACATTGAAGCAGAGAAAACATGGGTTGGTGTGTCAGGGGAATCGTCTTCAAGGAAAGAGAACAAAAGGAAGTGAAATGGCAAGAAGGAAAATTTAGTGACCAGAAAGGAAGAGAAGCCCTCTTGCAAGCATTGCAAGAAAGAAGGGTATGATGAGGACCGTTGTTAGCAATTTCATCCCGAGAAGAGACCAGAGTGGTTTAAAGAAAGAAAAAGGGAGGCAAACAGTTGCAACAACAACGTGACCAATAGACTTGGGATCGTATTCAAGTGATGAATCTAAGGTCTCCTTGGTTGGTTTGGTAGGTAAAATTGATAATGGAGTTGATTCTAGAAGTAAATTGTTTCACATAAGGGTTTAATGAGACATACTAAGGTCGACAAATTTATAGATAATGAATCTCAATATAACTTGATTTCAGAGGAATTGGTTAAACAATTGGGATTAAAAATACAGATGCATCATAAGCCTTACACACTTAAATGGATAAGCAACAATCATCAATTGCACATAACAAAGCAATGCACATTAAAATTTGTAATTTCATCTAAGTTTTTGGACGAGGTAACATGTGATATGGTGCCACTCAGTGAATGTGGAATGGTCTTAAGCAGTCCTTACTTGTATGATCGCAAAACAATCTTCTATAGGGAAAAGAATCAATATCATTTAACCAAAGCAGGTCAAGATGTGTGGTTCATGCTCATCATTTAAAGGCAAATAAATATGTTCAAACTATGGAACATTTAATATAGGCGGCTCATGCAATCAACACACCTATAATTGTTTCAAGTCAAGTAATTGATCTTAAGCAAGAACTGGAGATGATTGTAGAATGGAAAATCAATCACACTTTGATTCAAGATAAGCTAATGTCGTGCAAATATTACAAACATATTAGCTCATTTGCAATCATATTTTTTATGCTATCACTAGTAATGTTTTCAACATGGATGATAGTGGCTTCAATAAGATGTGATAAGGTACAAGTGGCTAACAATATGCTGTCATTTATCATGATTTTTTTACAGTTGATCTTGATGAGATAGGTGCACAAGACAGAGTTTAAAGACAAAGAACAAGTCAGGTGGCCTATCTCGCACTTGACGACTGGTCAGTAACCTTTTGGAGGACCAAAAGGTCTTTAGTGGGGAGGTGTGATCCAAAATTGGATCTCGGGGCCAAATTGGGTCTAGGAAGGCCTAAAAATCAAAGTGCTCAGAATGGCTTCAAAATAGACGTGTGCGTAGGCCTTGTCGATACAAACCCAACACAACTTGAATGGGCTCAAACATACATCGTATGCTCAAGATATCATGGTTTGTTCATTTGGATAAAAAGGCAAAAACATGATGATTGTATAGTCTGTACAGTGCCACGTGGTAGTTGACCGTACATGCCGTACGACTGTAGAACTAATGTGGCAAGGCACAGTGGATGAGGACAGGTATAGGTGGACCAATAAGGGAGTGACACATGTCACCACTACAAGGGTGACACGTGGCACAATCATATGACACATGGAAAACATGGTAGGTACAGTGGCATGTGACATCAAACAAGTGGTGGAATGAACTATTTGCACATGGAAGATTGAGGGCAAGTAGCATTGTGCCACATGGCACCCATTCATTGGTTAATGTTTTGGAAAAATTATGGAGCGCACGAGATTTGAACCCATGACCTCTCGTCTGGGATAGTGACTTGGCAGGGTCGGGCTACCAGCCCGCCCATCGTTGGTTCTTATTAGTTATATGGAAAACATAATATTTAAGTTGCAATTAAGGTTCCCACGACTGAATATAGGGTTGGGGCTAGGCCCCAACCCCCAACGCACTCCATATAACCCTTGACATATGATTGTGGATATATTTGTTTGTGGGTTTTGTTATATGTGTTAAGCCCGAAGCTAACCATTTTACACATGACCGCAAACATCTGACCCGGCACTAGAGCTTGTGTATGTGGTGCGCAATCCATAGTCCAACCCCTAGTTTTGGCTCCATTCGCCATATGTTTGTTCCGGTAATGTGATAGTGCGGTTATTGGGGATAGCTCCCGATTGGTCAGGCTAGCCCCCTGACTAGGGCGCATGACTAGGACCTACAAATGAAGGGATAAATGTAGAGAGGGGCGTGTGGAAGTATTATCCTGAGTCCACATGGGCCATGCCTATGACCAGGGGCCTATTCTGGAGGGGGCCAACAATCCAGCGCCAGTGCTAGGCCACATGGAGCACACAAGGTGACTAGGAACCCTAAATAAAAGGGGATGCACCCTGAATAATTGCAAAATTGGGTTATTTAACATTGTAATAAGATTTTTATTGATATTGTTCGGCAGTTTTAGAGATTTTTGGCCAATATTGGGGGATATTGGGCCCTTTTTGAGGCCAGATCTTGGGGTGAAGTTGGGAGATGGATACCAACTTCGGGCCTATATAAACTAGAGGCTCTTGAGGCCAAGGAGAAGGTTCTAAACAGGTTTATGTTGAATAATTATTGAGCCAAAGCCATTTTTATGCAGGGAAGCCATTGAGCAGAGCACATTTGTGGGCCATTTCTGAGAGCTCCGTTCATCCGATTTCAGTGCCGTCAGTTTTTTTGGGTTCTTAAGATATGGTAGAACAAGACCATATTAGTTTGTAATCCTTTTGGAACTATTATGATATCCTTTTAAATATTTGAACAAAAACAAGAAAGCCTCACCCATTGAGACAAAGGCCCTAAGATGTAGGCGAGATTGTCGAACTCTGTCATCACTTTGGTGTTTTATGGTTTGTTGTTCTCATGCTTATGTTCATATATGTATATTTATTTATGGCTATCATGTTTCATTTATAATTATTCCTCTTTCATTAGTTTTCCTAAATGGTAATTTAACTCATGCAAAATAAGTCAACCATTGTCGTTTAAAAGATATTTTTGGATCATCTGCACTGTCAGGTCAAGCATCCCATCGATCTGATCCTAGGAACACCACTACCCAATGGGCCAGTCTACTGTCACTCTCTATTAGAAAATGAGGATTTCAAGAGGCAGATCCAAGAACTTCTCCAGAAGGGGCACATCTGTCCCAACTCATGGCCTTGTGGGTGTCCAATCGTGTTGGTGCAAAACAAATATGGGACCTGGCAACTCTACACTCATTATTGGGCCCTGAATAAAATCATAGTCTAGAACTGGTACCCGATTCCCTGAATCGATGACCTCCTTGATTAGCTTACGGGGTCCAAATACTTCAGTAAGATTGATCTAAAGTCTGGATACCACCAGGACCCAATAGAACAAATAGATGTAAGGAAGACAACCTTCAAGTCAAAAGAAGATATTTTTGAATGGTTGGTCATGCCCTTTGGTTTGACAAATGATCCAACAACTTTTATGAGGATGATGGATGATATCCTACAACCTTTCACCAATACTTTTTTAGTGGTGTATCTAGATGAAATCCTCATTTGAAACAAGACTTAGGCGGAACACTTGCATCATATTCAGTCGGTTCTGCACACCCTATGGCAACACAAAATATATGAAAACTTGGAAAAATTCTCCTTCAACATGGACATGGTCCATTACTTAGGATACATCGTTGATTAGCATGGTGTGCATGTGGATCCAACCAAGATCTAGTTCATCCATGACTGACCAACCCCAACCACAATCATTGAGCTTTGGAGCTTCTTGGGCCTCGCCAATTTCTATCGTTGGTTCGTGTTGGGATTCTCTCATGTCGCATGGGCCCTCAACCAAGTAACCAGGGGCAGCCGTAAGGAAAAATTTGTGTGGGGCCTGTCCCAGAAATAAGCCTTTGATGACTTGAAGCATCACTTGTGCTCATACCCAGTACTTTCATTACCAGACCTACAACATCCCTTTGAGATCAAGACAACTTATTTAGACTATGTTGTGGGCATCGTTCTCACTCAACATGGCCATCCCGTGGCATATCATAGTGAAAAACTATCAAATTTTGTCTGTAATTACCTTACCTACGATAAGGAAATGTAATCCATTGTGCAAGTCTACCACCAGTGGAGACATTACATTATTGGGAAAGAGACAATCATCCACACTGATCACAATCCACTACAGTTCATGTAGACCCAAGGAAAATTGTAGAATCATGACCATCAGAAGTGGTCCACATACTTACAATAGTTCCACCTAAACATCAAGTATAAAACAAGAAGTACCAACCGAGTTGTTTATTGCCTCAGTTGACCTCCAGTCATGACACTCACTACGGTGCTAGACTCTTGTGGCCATGAGACCTCCAGATGGCCCCACCTCTATGAGACAGACCCTAACTTCTCCATCACCTACCAAATGTTGGGTGCAAACTCAACGGTCGTTAATTTCCATCTTCAAGACTGGTTGTTGTGCCATCTGGGCCATCTCTACATTCCATCAAGCGAGCACATGAAGATGATTTGGGAAGATCACTACAGTCGGGTAGTAGGGCACTTTGGCATCGAAAATACAGTGGTAGTGTTGCAGAAACATTTCTACTGGCCAAAACTTAGACATGATGTCAGAAAGTATATCAAGTCCTATACCGCCTGCGCTATTGCCAAATCGATCACTAAGAAACATGGCATGTACACCCCTCTTCCTATTCCTGACAGGACGTGGGAATACATCTCAATGGACTACGTCAGTCCTCCTATCCACCAACAGAGGAAATTACATTTTTTTTGTGGTTGTTGATCTCTTTTCCAAGATGGTGATTCTGGTCGCCTACAAGAAGAGAGTCACAATAGAGGCCATTGCCAAGATCTTCTTTGAAGGAGTATGGGTACATTTTGGGATCCCACAAACCACTATCTCATATCGGGATAGTCGGTTCTTCAACACATTCTGGTCGAGCCTCTGGTCACTATTGGATACCAATCTCACCAAATCCACTTCCTTCCACCCCTAGACAGATGGCCAAACTGAGGTCGTCAATTAGATGATCATACATATAATGTGCATGTACAATTCCAAGAACCCCCACACATGGGATGAGATTCTTTATTATGTCCAACATAGCTAAAAATGAGCCTTGCATAGCTCAACTAGCCATAACCCCTTTCAGTTGGGGTTGGGATTCCAACCATTGGGCCCCTCGGATGTTTCACTGCCTCTGGCACCCACTTCATCCGAATCATCCCCTTCTCCACCAGAAGATGGAAAATCCACCCAGTTCATTTAGCAGATCCAACACATCCTCCAATAGGTTCAGGATATTTTACAATAGTCCAATGCCAAGTACAAGCAACACCATGACCAACATTGGGTGCCACATAAGTTTCAGGTGGGCGACAAAGTTTGGTTTCACTTGTAGAATGAATGCTTGACAGGACCCCATCGGAATATTCTACCACTCTGCTATGGGCCGTACACCATCACCAAGGTTGTGGGTGACAATTATTTTGAGCTCATCATTCCCCCTTTCCTTGTCCTGCACCCAATATTCAACGTGGCTCTCCTTCAGCCATATTTCCCACCATTATTGGACACCTCAGAGATGACAGAGAAATTGACACCAACAAAGCTCAAACCTGATTGCATGCAACAAACATCCAGTGATAATATTATGGAAAAACATATCAAGAGAACTCGACAACAAAGGATCCATATTTATCGAGTTGTCAAAGCAGGGCAACTCCTGCACCAAGGCAAGTGGCTCACCCGGGGCCAAATTCAGTAGAAATTTCCTCATCTGACGGGGGAACTCAACGCAATGGAGACCATTGCTTCCTAAGGGGGGAGGATTGATATAGATGGATTTCAATGGCCTCCCACCTATTCCAACTAGTTCATTTTGTCATTTTTCCAGTTTGGCAATTTTTTCCTAGTTTTTGGGTCTTTGACTTCAGGGGTCATTTTGAGACCCTAAACAACGTTTTTAGGGATTGCCACAGTTACACTATATATAGAGTTAGAGTTTTACGACAACATGTGTATTCCTCAGATATACATTTACAGCGGACTATCGTGCACCTAAAACAGAGACTGTATGCAAAAGTTACGACCCTGGGAAGTTGATGTACTAGCTTACCCCAACGGGGCCCACATGAATTTTGGTGCTTCATCTCCTAGGGTTAGGTTTTTGGATTTATAGGGTTTTAGCATTCATGATTATTATAAAAAGGCCTTCAGAGCCTCATTGTAATCATCTTCTTGTGAATGAGCACATCCATCACATCTCTTCTCAGAGAAGCCGCCACCATTCTAGCAAACTTGTTTTCTGTTGCATTTTACAATTTTAGCTTATTTCCTTATTGAATATAAAACCAGTTTTATTGTATCTATGTTATTTTGTGTTAAGAATATTTTAATAATCTATATTCATTTCGTTCTGCTTGTAAAATCCGGATTAGAACTAGACAAAGATTCTAACGTGCTAGCACTTTAAGGCTTTAGAAGTTTGTCTAGACAAGATCTTCTTAAGACAAACTAGCAACATAAAGAGCAAGAAAGAAGCACCTTATGTTTCTATTCCTAGGGTTTCAAGAAAGAAATTTCATAATCTTACATATGAACAAGTAAACATACCATAGACATTTATCATGAAATGAAATTTTCATATTTACTTACTTCTCCAAGAATAATCAAGCACAAAACCCTATATTTGCCAAAATTTCACCAAGAAATGATCCAAAATGCATCCAAAATAACCTCCAAGCAAGTGTGCCTTGGTAATTTCAGCCAATAACCCCTTTAGGGCGAAACTTTCAGTACTCCCTGTTGTGATAGGTGACTTATGATGTAAAAATGAGAGTACTTTATGTTTATTTATACAAAAATTTGACCTTTAATTAATTTTTAGGTCAAAATAAGGTTGATGTGGCCATTTTACAATAAAATTCAACTTTGACATAATTAAAATTAATTTACATCTAAAGACACCTCCAAGGTGTTGATACTGAGATGGGGGTCAATCAATATCAAGTATAATTTGAAAAAAAATTCAACTTATACTTCAACCATATTATATATTCAATTATATCCAATGAGCAATGAACAATAGTAGAATAGTTACACCAATAAGCCACAATACACCATGCACAATATATTAGAAATAATCAATAGTTATTGTTCAAGTGAAACTACAACATCCAAATATAAAGGGAGGGATAAAACTCCAAAAGGAAGATACAATCCTCCAATATCAAGAAAGGGTTGACCTCTCCGTCCTTACCCCTTCCTTTGACCCAAGAATATATGAGAGATAATAAAACTTTACATTAAATTATCACCATCAACCAACCATCACATAGAACCTGATAATGCTTCCTGAGACTTATTCAACTTCTACAATTATTCACTTCTTGGAATACTTTGATCCTATATATAATATTACTCAATGTATTCTTTTAAACTCCTCCAAGTTTCATTCCTTGAATCCTCCCAGAAAAGGAGTTATAGAGAAAATGGTAGACCTTATTCAATTCTGGTTTATTCAAGAGAGAGAACTTGTACAGAATGCCCTGCACTCAATATTTATCATTATTTTCTGAAATTCATACACAGGAAACTACAACCTGTACTCTTTCCAATGTCATTGGTCTCACTTCATTTGAATTCTCTATAAAGAATTTATTACTGTTTTAGCTAGAACACTTGTTATGACTAGCTTCAGGACTACTCCAAAACCCTATCTTCCATAGAGTGTATCTCCAAAATTGTAGCGAATAAAGAGATGGAATTTTTACCATAGGTGCCAAGATATGTCTTCTCAATAGCCTCTGAATTGTACCATTTTAATCATTCTAGAAACAAAGTTATAGTAAAAATGGTAAGATGACCTGTAAATAACATACCTTAGAACACATCACCAAAAGACTTCATCCTCCCTTGAAATTTGGCCTTCTTTACTTCAGATTTCCTCAGAAATTCGACTTATATATCCTTGTTCATTAATAAACTTGTGTGTGTTTAAAAATGAATGTATAATGAGATGTATTTATACCTTAATGTCACTTTATTTTAACATTGGGGCCGACATGTAGTTTTTGCTTCAATTCACATTGTCATCTTCAAAACATCATTTCTCCTCAATTGTGAGGATCCACGTGTTGTGCCACATACCACCAGAAGTGGCATGACTTATACTATCCATCCATGGGTGTTGTATATTCATGTGTAATTTCCTTCATGTCTATCTACTTCGATCAACTATGGGGTCCAAGAGCCAATGGCTAGGATTGACATCGATGACAACAACCAATCTTCCAACAATCTCCCCCTTTGTCATTGATGGAAACACTCATTCTCCCCCTGTCATCATGATCCCAATTTCTCTCCCCCTTTAACATCAATGGAAAAGGGTGGGGCTTCTCCCCCCGAGTTTATTGGAAAAAGGTAACTCTCTTCTTTGGGGCTGCTCCCCCTAAACATATAACACTTAATAAAAATTCATTTTTATGGTCTCTTTATTCCTTGGAGCTTTTTCGTGGATCTAGGATGGACATGTTACTTGGTCTTCTTGTTGCAGTTGCAACCAATCTTCCTAAACCTTCTTCTTTGATTCTCCATCTTTGTGAGTCAAACGTGAGAGTATATCCTTGATCACACATTTTACTAACACTGAGTAGATTATGCTTCAAGTCTTCAACCAATAGGACATTTTTTGTTTTTACATTTTTGCTTCCAAGCTCTACTACAC
>JZKD02S1789880.1:17617-28910 GCA_000966675.3 Picea glauca | reverse complement strand
GGAAAGTCTTCACGGTACCTGGAATTGACGTTGACCAAACTCACTCGAGCTCCTTGGAGGGTATACCCACGATTATGTGTGGGAGCTTGCACCAGGGTGTAAGTCCGTTAAGCAGGTCGTCAACGTAACTTTTCCACCCTAGCCCCGCCCCTTCTCGTCTTGTTGTTGTGACGTTGGATTTCATCACCAACTAGTGGCTTCGCAATTAGAAGGTCTTGTTTGCTTGGTTTTGCTTCCTAGATTTTGTTTACTAGCACGTGTTGTTTGTTTCCTGAAGTTGACCATAGGATTTTCTTCGCAAAGTTTGTTACTCATTTACAATAGCTCCTCCACGTCGTTCACGTAGAATGCAGGGTTTATCTCCAGAGCATCTAGAAGGTTCCCAAACCTTTCCCACAAGCACACCTGGAGGCTCTCCTCGGCAGAGTGAAGTCCCAGTCGTCACCACCCCACAAGTGGAACACACTGATTCTTTAGAATGTTTTCGAATTACAAATACTCAAGAGGATTTTTGACTTAACCCCGATTCTGAGAGACGTTTTATGTGAGAAGACTCTTCCGGAGACTTAATTGTTTTGTATTCCAGGTCTCCAACTGGGCCCTTTCCTGGTATAGAAGGACAAGATCCTTTTTGGTCTACAGGTGTTTTTCGGCGAGACCTTTTTGGTCCGGGTTCACCTGTGATTTCTGAGATCAACCCCCCTGTTATTTCTGAAATCTCTAATACAGAGACAGCACCGGTGACTACCCCTTATCACCTTACCATACCTGCTGAAATGGCCCATGTTGCAACTACTATGAGTGTTCCAACCGGATTTCCTTTGGTTAGTCTTGCTCCCATCAACACACAGCGGACACCCAATGTCAATCCGACACTACCACCTGGATACTGTGTGTTGAATGCTACCATTCTTACTCCCGCGCAAAATCCATCCGGCTCTCCTAGTGGTCCTTCTTCTTTTGGGCACTTTCTTCCCGGTTTTGTCCCAACACTCCCTCAATTTCCTTTTGGAGGACCTTCTTCATCTTCTACTCACAATCCTAATCCTATTGGTGCTATTCCATCATTCACTCTAGCTTATCAGCTTCCGATTGGTGGACAATCTCATCAAGGTAGTATAACTCAACCCCCTCTCAGTTGGAAAATGCCAATTGGAACATTGCCCTCAATTGGTACACCACCTTCAATGGGAGGGGAAACCCCGCCTTATGGGCAGAACATACCTCCATCCTTGGCCCAGTATTGGAATCACCTGATACAAAATCCTTCTCAATCGACTGGGGGGCAACATTTTCCAGCTGCGTCCATAACACCCCCTAGCATGGACCAACCATATCTAGGTTCGTTTAATCCCATTTGGGGGTCAAATGCTCAAACTCAAGCCTCTGTTCCAGGGTATAATCCGATGAGCTACTATCCTGTCCAACCACCACCGAATATGCCTGGATATTCACATTATATGCAAACTGCTTATGGTCCTACTGGTTTGCCAACAGGGCTTCCTCCCCAAAGCCACCAGTACCCGCAGGTGAATCAACAGTTACCCTTTCTCGCCACTTTGGATCTTCCGGATTTGTCAAGGATTTTAAATGATTCTATTCGTCACTCTCCCCAATGGCCTGTTATACCAGCCAAGCTTCCCTCGGACATTCCTAAATTCGACGGAAAAGTGGGAGAGGACCCAAATAATCACGTTATGAATTTTCACCTATGGTGTTCATCCAACTCATTGATGGATGATTCTATTCATTTACGTCTTTTTCAACGAACCCTTACCGGTTCTGCTGCAAAGTGGTATATTGAATTGCCACAAGGTTTCTTCTCTGATTTTAACACCCTAGCCATGGATTTCCTTACGCTACCAGTTATCGATCCATTATGACACGAGAACCAAGATTTTGACTTCCTTTAAACAGACTAAAGGCACTCATATATTTGATCACATCCATGAGTGGTGAAGGAGACGACGTCTCATTAAACTTGAGCTCCCTGATCAGTTACTGGAAGAATGGTTTACAAAATCATTTAAGGACATTGCCATGGGTGGCGTTTTCATGGAAGAGAAGGCTATAAGTCGTGCTCAATATCTTGATCTCATTTATTCACAAACGAGAACAATTTACTATTTACTACCTGAATTACCTCGTCCTAATACTTCTAGCACTTCAACGACTCTAACTGCCTCACATGCAGCTGATGGTGTGATTGGTACTGCCCAAGCCCAATCACATTATGTTTCCAGTACAACCCCTAAATCTGCTTATTCTAATGTTCAAAATGCTCCGTCTCCTGCCACTCCCACCGGCAAAACTTCTGAGGTAAATGCTGTCCAAACTACCCTAGCCGGTAAAAACAAATCTAAAAAGGGGAGAGGCAAGCATAAGGAGGGAAAAAATAATACTCAAGAAGAGCAACCTAAAACTACTCCTGTTGATGACTAGGATAAGTGCAAACCCCGATACCCTTGCCTTATCTGTGGTGATGATCACTACACGAAGGATTGTCCACGACGAGCCAAGGTCACTTAGTTTTCTGAAACCAACTCCACCGGCTGTCTTGTCCCAACCTTTCCCATCTCAACAACATGCTCAGTTGGTCATTCATGATCAACCATCCTCTTCTACTACATCCTATGTTTTTTACTGGTGATTCTAAGCAGAACAACGTTTCCCTCACAACTCAAGCCAAAGATTATTCTCCATCTAAGGAGAAGGTTGATGATTTACCCCCTTCTCTGGTACAACCCTCTCCCGCAACTCCACTTACTAACGGTCCTCTTCATATTGAACGACCGAGCCTCGACGCAGTTCTGTGACCCCCCCCCAAAGGGTGTCGTTAGGAAATCGGCTTTCAATCCTCATGCTCGTGTGGCCCAAAACTACAGCATTGTTGAAGATCTGGCTCAAGCACCTTCTGCGATGTCAGCCCTTGAAGTCCTTCAAACTTGTCCCACACAACGAAAGTCACTGTTGAAATCTATCGGTGGAATTGACTCGATGGATACAAATTTGATAGTCTTTGACTTGGAATATCACATTCCAAGGTTACCCCCTCAACTCGCATTCCAGATACAGGTTGTTGTCTCTGACAAGAACATTTGTCGAACTGTTATCGACGAGGGTGCCTCGATGTGTGTAATGGCTCTTGCTTGTTGGAAAGCCATTGGCTCCCCTTCTTTGAATGAATCACAAAACACTCTTAAAGCCTTCAATGGCTCTAGTTTTAAGCCTTATGGTGTTCTTCCTTCGTTTCCCATCACATTAGAAGGTAAGACGGTCCAAGTTGAAGTGGAAGTCTTTGATTCTCCACTTGATTATAATCTTTTGCTTGGCCGTAGCTGGATCGATTCCATGTGCACCGTTGTGTCGACACTTTTCCATGTAGTATGTTTCCCTCATCAAGGAAAGGTTGTTACCGTCGACCAATTCGCCTTCTTCAATTCTGATACTCGTACTGGCAACGTACCGTTTATTGCTAAAACCCCGTCGGGTTATGAGAATGTCGGTGTAGGCCTTTTAAAGGAATCCTCGTTAATGGGTACTTTCCCCATTCCACCGCCCAATGTTCCATGCTCGTCTATTGCTTCTATCAATATGATCTCCACCATGCCTCAGAAACTTCCTGCGTCTTCCGACCCTTGGATAGTCCTTGACCCTGGATATCATATTCGTTTCGGCGACGTAATGTCGTTAAGTCCGGTTGAGTCCGCCTATAAGACCATTCAATTGGCAACACCCTCTACCCCCTCTCTTGATGAGTTGTCTCCCGATCCTTTTCATGTTATTTTTCCCACTAATGAGATGATCATGTCCGTCATGGAGGACACCCCTTGGGATGATGGGCATCATCGTTCCATCCTTTTTCTGGAGCAACATACTCTTGAGAACTACCAATGGATTTTGACTCCGTCGATCGTTGTTGTCATCTCGATGGTTTCCGCGACTACACATGATGTGTTTGCTGAAGGGAACTTAAGTAATATATCGCCCACAATTCCCATTGACATATCTGTTAAACCTGGAATCGTAAAAAATGTCCATATTGGAGCTTTGTGTTCTTCCGACAAAATCGTCACCTATACTTCCCTTTTCAAAGAATTTCGTGACATCTTCGCCTGAAGATATGAAGAGATGCCAGGTATTGACCCTGCAATTGTTGTACATGAGATAAAGACATACCTCGGCGCTAAACCCATCTGGCAATGCCTTCGTCCAGTTCACCCATGTAAAGCAGCTGCTATCAAGCTCGAAGTTGAGAAACTTCTGAAAGCTGGCTTTATTTATTCGGTGGCTTTTACAGAATGGGTTTCCAATCCTATCTCGATTGACAAAAAAGGAGGCACCATTCGTGTATGCGTTGATTATAGGGATATTAACAAAGCTTGTCCGAAATACAACTTTCCTACCCCCTTTGTCGATCAGATTGTCGATGATTGCATCAAAAGTGAAATCTTCTCTCTCATGGATGGTTTCTCTGACTATAATCAAATTAACATTGCTCCTAAGGATCAACATAAGACTGCTTTTATTTTTCCTTGGGGTACTTTTTCCTATCAGAAACTCCCTTTTGGTCTTAAGAATGCGGGCACAACTTTTCAACGCGTTATGTCTTATGCTTTTCATGATATCAAGCACATCGTTCAACCCTATTTGGACGATTTACCCGCTCATTCTATGTGCAGAGTCGATCATCCTACCCACCTCCGTGCCACTTTCGTTCGCTGTCGGTTCTATCGTATACATTTAAATCCTCATAAGTGCATTTTTTGCGTAGAATCTGGGCGTCTTCTAGGTTTTATCGTTTCACGTCAAGGGCTTTGGGTGGATCCTTTAAAGGTTGAGGCGATCCTTAATCTCCCTCCTCCTTCTACACTTCGCCAGTTGCAAAGTTTGCAGGGGAAAGCAAACTTTCTTCATCGTTTTATCCCTAATTACGCCGAGATCACTCGTGGTTTTACGCGGCTATTAAAGAAATATTCAGAGTTCATCTAGGATACCATTGCCAACAATTCTTTTGAAACTTTGAAGTTGTCCCTAACACAAGCTCCGCTTCTCTTCCCCCCCAATTACAGTCGCGATTATTTCCTTTATCTTGCTGCCTCGGAGTACACTATTGGCATGGTTCTCGTTCAAGAGGATGATGCGCACAATGAACATTTTATTTACTACTTGAGTCAAAGTCTCACACCCACTGAAATCAAGTATCAACATGTTGAAAAACTAGTATTGGTTGTCGTTCAAGCCGTCCAATGCTTCCGGCACTATATCCTCTCACGTAAGACTACGGTGATTTCTCATTGCAACCCTATGCAACATATTTTGACACGTCAATTGCTAGGGGGCAAATACTCCAAATGGATTGTGATACTCCAAGAGTTTGACTTGGAATTCGACCACGCCAAGTCCAAGAAATCCTTAGTTTTTGCTGAGTTGATATGCGATTTCCCTCATTCTGCAACGAAAAATGTAGCATTTGATTCATTACCTGATGAATCTCTTTTCCTTATTAGCACTGATGATATTTGGTATGGGGATATCATTATATATCTCCAAACCCAGACTTTCTGACCTACTTTGTCTAGTACTAAATGACGTCGCATACGCTATCAAGCTCATCAATACATTATCCTCAGAGACACTCTTTATCGTCGAGGGATTGACTCTGTTTTTCGACGTTGTCTCACATTCGATGAAGCCAAGAAAGCTCTGAATGACTGCCATTCTGGAGTATGTGGTGGTCATATGTCGAGGTATGCTACTACCCAAAATATCTTACGCGCAGGATATTTTTGGCCTTCTTTGTTTAATGACTACATTATTGTCATTCAGAAATTCCATGCCTGCCAGACCTACAATAAGAAAATTCGGTCCCATCTTGTTCCTCTTCATCCTATGGTCTCAGTTGGTCCCTTTGCGAAATGGGGCATCGATTTCATGACATGCCACCCTCACTCGGCCGGGGGGCATGGTTACATTATTGTAGCCATTGATTACTTTACGAAATGGGCTAAGGCGATGCCAACATTTGACAATACTGGAAAGATCGCAACCTTATTTCTTTTTAACCACATCATAGCTCGTTTTGGTGTTCCCCAAGCTATCATCACTGATCACGGTAGCCACTTTAGGAATTTTATGATGTCTGAACTTACTGAGAAGTTGGGTCTTCGTCATGATAACTCAATGCCTTATTATCCACAAGCCAACGGCCAAGTCGAAGATATCAAAAAATTTCTCATAACTATGCTTCGAAGGATGATAGGAATTCATAAAACAAGTTGGCACACAATGTTTTTTTCGACATTGTGGGCGTATCGGACATCTGTCAAGTCCGCTACTCGGTTTACACCTTTTTGGTTAGTCTATGGTGTGGAAGACATTCTCCCTATCGAATGCGAGATACCCTCTTTGAAACTAGTTGTTGAACTCCTACCCAATACTTCTGCTGAGGAAGAACATCTATTGTATCTTATGCGTTTAGATGAAACTCGACGTGATGCCACCCTAGTCATTGAAGCCCAGAAAAAGCATGTCAAGGCCCGATACGACAAGCATGTCAAGCCTCACATTTTTTCCAAAGGTGATCTTGTTCTTCTCTATGAACAAGATCGAGATATGTTAGAAGCTGGGAAATTCGAACCCATGTGGCGAGGTCATTATATCATTCGACGAGTTTTGGAAAAAGGAGCATATGAGTTGGTAGATTACGATGGTATCCCTTTGAGTGAACCCAGGAATGGGTTGTACTTGAAGAAGTACTATGCATAAAATTATTTGTGCACAAGTACTTGTATTTTTATTGTATCATACGTTTTGTGTGTTACTTTAGTTTATTTTTGTCGTTATCTGGTCTGTGCTCTTATGTGACGTTGTGTTTGATTTCCAGATGTCGGAGTCTTCGCTACCTTATATTGTCTTCGTTGATGGCGCTAGCCATAGTACTCGGAACCTTGCTTCTATTGCATGGGCAATTTATGCCCCTACAAACGAACTTGTCTCTTTACGAGGCGTGTGTCTCGGCCGTGCGACCAACAACATTGCAGAGTATAGCGCTATTATTGAATTATTGGTTGATGCTATCTCGCTTGGAATTCGTCATTTGGTTGTGCGACTTGACTCGCAGCTTGTAGTACTACAGTTAAGTAATATCTACTCTATTCGAAGTCCTACTTTGTTACGGCTGTATTTGCGAATTCGCCTCTTGGAACGTTATTTTGATCACATTGAATATCAACATATTCCTAGATGTCTAAATACATTAACAGATGCATTGGCTAATTATGTATTGGACAAAAATTTGAATCATTTATAAATCAATCACATCAATATTCACACAATATAAAGTAAACCGGTAGAAGTCTTCTGTATTTATATAACGATCAAAAGAGTTTTTTACAAAAATTTTGTCCAAAGACCAAAATGTCAAAATCTGAAGCTCATAGCTTCTACAAAGTGACATCATGGATGACGTTCATGGTAACAAACGACTGCCCTAGCAACCCTATGGAGCAGTCGACTCATTGATGTTGATACTCCTACAGTATGACGTTGATCGCGTCGTGGAACCTCTTCCAGAGTCATGTCTGGAATGTCTACAGTCAGGCCCTCTAGATTCTATTCCACCACTTAATAATCCTCAACATATTGTGGTGCTACCGCTACCTCTCCTCGCCACTGGATGGGAGAAGTGTCGGGAGGTCTGTAAGGTCCAACATTTGTGTTATCAACAAATGATTTTGTATTAGTCTTTGGATGAACATATAAAACAAAAACATTTGAATATGATAAAAATTCACAAAAACATTTGAAAAGAAAAAATGTGTGTACTTCTTACCAAGGTTCCCCCACTGAGCATCTTCTGGCAGTGCTAAATCCGAATCTCCTTGGAAATCCAAGCCGGCATAAGCATAGTCGTCAACCATCAACAAATGCGGTTGAAGCCAGTCAAAGAAAGTATCATCATACTTGATGATCGGTCCTGCTACGTGACGGGCCATAAGGCGACAACATCTCAGCATCCTTGGATCCCTGGGACCCGGTATATTCCATTCAACCTACAACCTCAGTAATGGTACCCTCTCGAGGAAGAAGGACACCAACAAATATCCATACCCAAATTGCTTCAAGTTACCTCGCCTACATTTGGTCAATTGCTTTTTTATACTACGAAGCACAACATCTGCCCAGTTGAACACTCGAGGCTCAGTACACTCAATAGCATACTGGAAGTAACTCTGTAATGCCATGTGAGGAGAAGAAATCCCATCCATCCACGCTATGGTGAATAGGATAGTACGGAGGGTCAAATATCATAACCCCCAGATAACTACTTTTCCTTTCTTTCTCTTAGCCTCGGGAATGCAGTGTATACGGTAGTACTCACTCATCTGTAGCCCACCACCTCTGCTACCGATCAGGCTCACATAGTACTCTCGCCGGGACAATCCGGTCAAAAAGTAAATGTTCTCAATGTCTAAGGACAGTGTGTGGACCCCCACCTGAAATACATGTTGATCAGGGTCCCACATGCGCACTAGGTACTCTAATAGTCTGACTTGGGCTTTCATGCCCGGGATGCGAAAGTACTTCAAGAGCCCACAGTCTCTCAAAGAAGCTATAGTAGGTGGACGATTTTCAGCCATTTCATTGTCTTCTTCATGTTCTCTTTCGCGCCATTCAAGCACCATGTTGATAGTCAAATATCTACATAAGAGACACAACAAGAAGATTAGCAACTTTTTTCATGAATTCATTCTCTTTTATTGGCTAAATTTTATAAAAAATTTTGAGCTTTGTGGTTCTCGCAGGTGCCTTGTGTGCACAGTGCGAGAACCTCACAGGTGGCCTTAGGCTCACCTGCGAGAATGCATCATTCTCGCAGGCCCCGTATAGCCTGCCTGCGAGAATGGCAGCGCACATGTAGGGCTTGGAAAATCAACTTAAAAATGAAAATTTAACCAATTAAATTACAAAATTAAACCATGAAAGTGTTAAGGATGAAGAGCCTACCTCACTGTCACAGACGGCTCACTGAATGGTCTCTCGTAGCTCCCGCAATCTGACATCAAACTCTAAGGGTAAAAGAGGGGTTTTTTGGAGCTCAAATAGTGGAAAGGTAAAAATGATGTGGTAAAAAGAGTATTTACTCCTTTTTATTTACGTTTACTATGTCATTTGGTTTTTATGCTTATTTATATATTAAACCCTAATCCCTAATGTCATGTTGAGTCAACCTTTTGCGGGAATAACAACTTTAATGGTCAAGTATCGGGATATGGATATATTTTTCTTTGTCATCACATGTTTTTGATTGTTTTTATATAAAAACCTCGAGCGTGGTCTTTGTTCGTTCTTGTGCTCATAAATACATGAGAACGGGATCGAGCATACTTTTATCACTTTTTCGGGCTCAACAAGGTTATACGAAAAAGGAACCCCCTGGAGTCCTCTTTAATCTCTTTTCATACTCTCTAAACATGAAAATATCGTCGAGTGACCTTGCAATTTTCATGCTCAATAAAGTATTTGAAGTAAGCATCTGGTGAGCGATAATTTATCTCTTTTTCGGTCTCATCCAGACCATTTTACGAAAAAGGAACTGAGAGAGTTCTCTTTTAAGTGTTTTTCCAGACTCTATAATCATGAAAAACCTTCGAGTTTTCTAGCTCTAGACTCGTTAAACAAACATTGCTAGACCCATGATGGGACTGAACCACTCCTTCTTAGGGTTCGTTAAACATACTCTGAGGGACTCATCTAAAGGATGAGCTTACATCAACAAGCATATGTTATCCTACTCAAGCTTGCGTAAAAATAAAGAGGTACTCGCCAAAAATGGTGGGGGGGAATTTGGGAAAGGGATATGTTTTCATATTCGTATTGATTGGCAGTAAGTGTCACTCTTGAACATGACACCCCTTATTCATCACATTTGAAGTTGGTTTGGGAAATCCATTTGTCTCTCATTCAATTTATTACAAGGTCATTCCCTGCGTCGTCTTTGAGTCAATGCTGCCAAATCATTGGTCGTGTCATTCATATGTTCAAGAGAAGTCCATCTAAAACCTATTTTGAGTTGGCCATCTGCAGTTATCCATTCTATCCGTGTCAGCCTTCCCTGTGTCCAGTCCAATTAACATCATACTCGATTTCATCTTCAAAATCTGTTACCTATTTTGTGTCATTGATGGGGGATACATCAAGGCCCTCCTGTGACGAGTTTTGTTCCGTCAAATTCAGCTCATTATCCGGAATCAAGACTTAGAAATTATTTGGTACCTTGGAGCTTGCATGCCTCAATGGCAGGTTTCCTCGCTTTCGATAGTGGGTTTACATCATTGACCCCTGATCAAAAGATTCCATCAGATGTTCAACTTCAACTCATTTATTCACACTCGATGGATTTTACTATGGTACCTTGGGATTCATTGACATCAATCGTGATTTCCCTCTCACTTGTTAACGGTTTCATCAATGACTGGTAATCAAGTGGTTTCTACCATGTTCGAATTCAACACATGTAATCACATTGTTAGATTCGTACTTTGGGCGACGAGATTGAAGACCCTAGATATCATCTTTGTGATCTAGGTTGTGATGGAGTATGCATAATTTGTGACACATAGATCCACCGTGTATGTCTCGTGGCTATGTCGTCTTGATTTGAAATTTCTCGCATAGATCCACAATGTATTCCGGTGGCTATGCTATATTTTAACGAAATGGATCCACAGTGTATGATTGGTGGCCATGACCCATGTGTATAATGTCATCAGTCTGTGATCTGAGTATGGGAATGCCTACCTCAGAATTGATATATATGATATTTTGCAGATGCTTGGTTGTTCGCAGGTTTCCGATTAGGTGTGCTCCTGGTTCCCGACACACACATGCAGCGTACAAAGTCTATCAGTTGTCACTGGTTCCAACCTCATACTTTGGGGGGCATTCTGTTACCCATGATTTTGGTCATCATGATGATGTACTGATGATGGTGTACTCAGGCTCTTCATAAGAACTTTCTCCTGAGAAAAGTTACTTTCTTCTCTTTCCAGAAATCTCATTTTTGAAGAAGGTTCACAGGATGCTAGTATATTTGCCTGTGAGAATGCCTGATTCTCGCAGGCTGCCTTAAGCCAAGGTGTGAGAAGTTTGCACTGTGTTGAGCTGCTAGGGTGAGAACTCTTCCTAAAGCAAGGAAAAAGATGAATTCTCGATGCTTCTAGAAGGGAATCTTCTAGAAGGATGAGATGGCATTCGAATGGTTATCCTAGTACTGGATTCCTTGATATTT
>JZKD02S1789880.1:330-15275 GCA_000966675.3 Picea glauca | reverse complement strand
TCACCCTAGAAGGGCATGATGTCACCCTTGGAGGTGTATTTAGATGCAAATTAATTTTAATTATGTCAAATTTGAATTTTATTGTAAAATGGTCATGTCGACCTTATTTTGACCTGGAAATTAATTAAAGGTCAAAGTTTTGTTTAAATAAACATAAAGTACTCTCATTTTGACATCATAACTCACCTCTCACAAGACGGAGGACTGAAAGTTTCTCCCTAAAGGGGTTATTAGCTGAAATTACCAAGGCACACTTGCTTGGAAGCTATTTTGGATGCATTTTGGATCATTTCTTGGTGAAATTTTGGCAAATCTAGGGTTTTTGTGCTTGATTATTCTTGATGAAGTAAGTAAAAATACAATTTTCATTTCATGATAAATTTCTATGGTATTTTTACTTGCTCATATTTAATATTATGAAATTTCTTGCTTGAAACCCTAGGAGTAAGAAACATAAGGTGGTTCTTTCTTGCTCTTTTTTTTGCTAGTTTTTCTTAAGAAGATCTTGTCTAGACAAACTTCTAAAACCCTAAAGTGCTAGCACTTTAGAAGCTTTGTCTAGTTCTTATTGCATTAAATATTTTTCAAGAGTCTAAGGATAGGGGAAATTTCTAGGGCCTAGAAGTGCCTACACCCTAGTTGAACCTTCTCTTTGAGGCTTGGTGCTTGAGAACTTAAGGTACCACTTCTCAAGCCTCCACCTTGTTATATTTCAAACAAGTATAATCAATGTTATCTCACCAAGTTAATTTGTTGATATAATTGACTCCATAAACCATAAAGGCACTAGTATCTTATTGGAAGGTTGATCAAACACTCAAACACTATTCTCTTAAGCTATTACTAACTAAATATAACACTAACCTAGCCTAGACAACTAATTACTTGTTGTTGTTATAAATCATTGTTACAACCATCTTAAATGAACAAAATTTCTGCATCGTCTACATTGAATGCTAGCTAAACACTTCTAAAATCGCTTGTGACATTTGATTATCATTCTGCCTAGTAAATGCCATCTTTTCATTATATTTTCAAGCAATTTTGAGGCATATTTATTGCAGCTATTACAAAATACCTTTTGTTGTTGTAAACTTTCATTTTGCTGCAATTTTATATCAGCTAGCATATATTTCATTGGTTTATTGTCTTATTGAAGCACTAATATCATTTTTTGCTCAAAACTACCATAAGTTTGCTTGTTGTCTTGTTCTAGGAAGGTACACTTCACTCATTACATTTTGCTTCATCTCTTAAGACATAAACTTAGCAAGACCTTTTGACTTGAGTGACCAGTGAGAGGGGGGTTATCTTTGCATCCTTGATTTAGTTTCACCATCCCTTTAGGGTTCTAGGGACATCTCCCTTGGGGTAGTCTTACCCTAATCCTAAACATAAAAGGGTTTCCTATTAAGGTGACAGTGATAGGTCACCCCCTTGTTACGCCAATATTGTTTCACTTGCCTTGGGATTTGGGCAAATACAGATTGCACGATAAAAAATTTGGTGTCGTTGTCGGGGAACACTGAGTCAATATTCCTCAATGACACTTTTTTGGTAAGCCTTTCCCTCAAATCCTTCATCTGACAAAGCTTACCTTGAGACTCCACTGAGGGTGTTTCCCTCAATCCCTTTGATAATCCTTAAGAGGGTATCTGGTGACTCCACTTAAATTTTCCAAGGTGCCACCTTCCTCTCAACTTTGTGATATTTCCAAGATATGGGATGATGGCGCCCTAGGAACAAGTGTATAAGACTATTGATTTTGAATTTTTTCAATGATACCCTCATTATCTTGATATAAAATGGTTAAATAACTCTCCAAGATTCAAAGGCCTCCTAATTACTCACATTGTAGAATTCTTGAAGTATATAAGTGAGATAGAATTTGAATGGGAGGATGTTCTGGTAAAATTGTTCATACTTTCCCTACCTTATTTTTTGCAAGATTGGATTAAGGGTTGTTGCTAAGATAAGGGTATATCATATTTTGTAGACCTCATCAGTAGTTTTATTGAGTTTTTGAAACCACAATGCTAGACATATGAAGATTCCCTTCAAATCTCTCAATAGCCCTAGAGGACAAAGGATTCACCACTGAGATTGTGGAAGATCTCAGGGATGTGTACCATGCTCAATACCAAGAACCCTCAGATATAGAAGAAGAGATTTGTGAAGGTTGTCAACCCCTTGAGGAGGAGCAATATTTTTCCATGATTCAATAGAATACAATAAAGACTTGAATAAGGAAGTAAATTATGAGGATGAAGCACTAGTATCCTCTCCTTCGTCCGATGAAACTCTCCAAGCTCCTATTTCTATTGCACAAGATGAAGAGAATGAGGTGAATAATTTTCCTTTCCAGGTTTTTGATGACACTTTGTTATATGATTCAGAAGGTGAAGAACTAAAGGAACCCTTTGAAGAGCTAGGTCCTTCATTTTCTGACGAAGGAAAAAATATCATTAAAGAGATGAGTCTTGGGGATGATGTATTGGATGCTCTTAAATTTGATGAAGTGATCCAATACTTTGAAGATCCTATGCAAAAAGAAGTGAACACTATAAGTTATTTCCATTTCCAAGATTTTGATGATGGTTTATTTTATTATCTTGAAATTGAACAAGAATTAGAGGAGCCCTCGGATGCATTAAATCCTTCATATTATGATAAAGGTAGTATATTGATGAGTTCATACATGTCAAAAGACGTAAGTGGGATGTGATTGGTTATGATGAGGATCCCATTTATGATATGGAAGGATATCTTTGAATATTTCCTTTACAACAATCATATGATGTTTCTAATAATTTTTAAGTTTGGCAATAACATGATGATATAATTACAAAAGTTTTACAAGCACTGTTGGCCCTGGGTTATGGAAGGAAGCGAAGAACGAGGAAGAAAAGGTAAAAAGTGAGTTGTGCAAGAGACACAGTGGCTGTCACTAGGTCGAAGTGAGCAAAAGAACAGAGAAGATGGAGCGAAGTGCGGAAAATCAAGCCATTGGATGAGGAGATCGAGGATGACAGATCAATAAGGAGGATGGAACAAGGATGACTCAGGAAGTGGAAAAAGGAAGCATTAGATGCCTTGGAGAACTGCGATATGGAGAAGGAAAGACAGGCTGGCGAAGCCCGAAAAGAATGGGTCAAGTTGACCTAGGGTTGTAGACACATAGGGCTTTTGGTAATTAGGGTTTTGACACCTAGGTTTCGACCTAAGGTTGTCGGTGAGGGATTGTAATGTATAAATAGAGGTCGAGAAGACCTAGGTTGGGTCGGTACTATGGTTGAGCCTTATTGTCAATTATTGTTCATCAAGAGAATATTGTATTAAGGGTGAGAGAAGTGCTAAGATAGAGAGCCTTCTGGTATTGTAAGATCTTCAGCTAGGTGCGAAGATCAAGTCCTATAGTTGGGTGTGCAAGAAGGGAGAGAGAAAGAGAGACAGAGAGAGAGGATCTAATGGCCAAGAGCATAGATCAAAACTGTAAGATTTATCTTAATATATCATAAGCACAGTTCTGTGGATGTAGCCCTAGAGAGAGGGTGAACCATGTACATCTATTGTTGTATGTGTGATTGATTCTTTGAGCTCTGATGTTGTTATATTGTTATCTGCATTATTGTATTAGATCAGATCTATAGCTATGAAGGATAGATCTAGCTAGTTTAATGATAGATGCATGTTATGTTGTTGTTGTAACAAGAACCACTTGATATTCCCCTAGTTGTAGACATCTCTGTCCTGCAACCCCCTCATAGCTGCTTCAGGTGAGACTACATCTGCTTTGTAGGTGCTGCCGAAAGGGCCAGTAGCTAGGGCTTGTTGGTGCGATCTTGGAGCTAAACCCTAGGTCTGCCCCTATGCCAACAAATGGTTCTGTTGCCAAGACCTGAATATTTTTAAGGGAATGTCAAGGTGGTTCCCTTCGAAGATAGAGATTCAAAAGTGGGTAGAGGATCAAGAGAAGGAATTCGTTGAAGCCCAGAACAAGAACCCTAAAATAAGCACTGAAGATTGGCTACAAAGATACATCTTCACAGACATTCACAAGATCTTCTTTGGAGGAATCCATCAGGAGTTGCATGAGTGGTTCGCTAGGTTAGTTGACACACAGTTTGAAATTAGATCTAGACCCCATGTGGTTTGGACACCAGCATTGATCCAGAAGGTCAAGAGAGTCGAAAACGTTGTATCCAGAGCAGTAGATCACTATTTTGATAGTACCATCGGAGGATATATCATTGAGTTTGTTGTTGACATAATTGAATCATATAGTCAATCCGAGAGATACTTTTTCAAGGGACCCAGAGGAAAAAAATTTCACTTCCTGAAGCTAAGAATCAAGATGCTCTTGCATGAAAACCACATCTTGAAGATACAGTAGATTGATTGGACCTGAAAAGGATAATGTTCAAGATCTCAGACAGTGACAGTGACATAGAAGTAGGACATACATGTAGTGGGAGAGTATTCCGAGGAGTTCACCTTGAGAATTTTTTTAAGAAAAACTAAGGAGAAGAAGGTTTCTATAGTGGAGAAGAGGTAGATCTAACCGATGAAGAGCATCCAGAGCCCACCAGAATAGAAGAAGGGGAAGTTGAAGAACTGCACCAAAGCGAGCCAAAAACCTCGGGAACTGCGTGAACTACTGAAATAAGTAATGTTAATCATCTTGTTGTCCCAACAATACTTAGCAGTCAGAATAGTTAGAACCACCAGATTCCTCAGAGTACTGTTACTAGTAGCCCAACATCTACTCAGACAAGAACCCTAGTCATCTTTATGGCAGATGAAATGAGACTCCCTATCTTTAGAGGAGATGGATCTGAAGATCTAGATCAGCATTGGTTTCTGTGTGATTCTGAATGGAATATTAAAAGTATCACCGATGAATCCATCAAGAGAACCATGTTTAGCACTATGCTAAGGGACCGCGCACTGAGCTGGTACATGAAGCTTGTCCAAGGACTGGCACAGCCTAAGCCCTTGAATGAGATCAAGAATGTGTTGATTGTAGAGTTTAAGAAACCTAAGTCGGAGTCACAATGTATTACAAAACTAAAAGAGATTAAACAAAAGGTAGCAGAACCTATTTGGGAGTTCGACCAGAGATTCAAGACCCTGACAAGCTGATTAACTTTCCAGATCCCCGATGAACAGAACAAAGAGTGGTTCATCACTGCGTTGTTACCACACATAAGAATCCCTTTGATGCAGCAGAAGATTGCATCTCAGGAAGAATATTTGGAGATTTCCATGAAGCTGGAATTAACACCGATGGGAGAATCTAGCTTAGGCATTAGCCAGATCATGAGCCAGCTAACTAGTTTGGATTTACAGGTCGAGGATATGAAGAAAGATAAGGAAAAAGACAAAAGGGAAGATATCTGGTGTGTAATATGCATATCTGAAGGCCATGATAAGGAACGCTATCCCTTATTTCATGAATACTTGGCATCAGGGGCACCCAGCCCCTTAAAACAAGTTAACCTACCCTGGTACGATGTATGCAGAAATAGGCATCACCCAGATGAGTGCTACTACATGCATAAGTATGCCCAGACACCCACAAACTTTTATTATACATTCTATAAATCAGTGGGGTATGATGATCAGGATTGTAGAGCTTATGATCTCATGCATGAAAAGTCGAGAGATATATACAAGATTCAAGGAGAAGTACAACAAGAGGGAAACACTCTGCAGTACAACCCTCTGGGGAGAGGAAATTTCACTCCTTACGGTGGCTATAGAGGAGGAGGAGGAGGAGGAGGTATGGGCCAAGGCTGAGGAAAAATAATCTGTTACAATTGCGCACAACCAGGACATTTAGCAAGGGATTGTCAGAATCCCTGCACAACCTGTAGTTACTGTAACTCCTTCGAGCATGTCATAGAAGAATGCCCTCTGCTGTTGGCTAAACTTTGGGAAAGACAAGGACCCCAGTAGAACCCACAAGTACAACTAATATATGTTGAACCTCATAGAGCACAACCTAGAGTTGTTGTTATTACTCGAGGAGGCGTTGCTACAGGTGAAGACAGAGCAGCCCAAGGAAAGATTGAAAACAACCAAGGAGTCAAGAAAGCTACAGAAAAGACCCCAACATTCAATGCTAGGAAAGAAAGACAGACATTTGAGGAGGCAAGAACAAATTTCAAAGGAAATCAAGGATATTCATCAAAGAGACAACCAAAAATCAAAGAATACGGCATGCCTCGGGCGTTTGATCCATCTGCATCACCAACAGAAGGAAAAGAGTGATGCAGGAGCATCTCCCACAACAAGCGAGCCAGCGCGGAGACAATCAGACAGTTGGACAAGCCAGCACAAATTTTGAAATTTCCTTGAAGTTGATGTGCAATCTTAAATGAAGTCATTAAGAAGAGGCGCACTTGTATAATGTAAATGGACCTTGAGCCTTTAGCTCTCTTCCTTAGTAGGTAGAAGGCATTTAAACTAGTTAATGCAGGTAGATAGAATTTAATTCTAGATTAGACTGTTTGAGAGCGCAAGAGGGAAACAGGATATAGACACCCTCATTGTATATTGTAACATTATTGAGAGTCGAAGAAAGGAAAGAGCAAGAGCATGCAGAGAACTGTGTAAGAACACCCATGTACAGGCATTTGGATTAATAGAAGGAAGTTGATTCAAATTCATGGTTTGTGTTGTTCTTTGTGTATTGATGATGAATGATATGCTCATCTAATGTTTTCTTCCTATTATGCATTTGCTTTATATGTTGTGTATATGATTTCATGTTTGAATTGAAGTCTGAGAGGAAGAAGGAATGAGTTTCAATTGTTTCTCTATTTGAGTAAGATTTTTTGCAAGGAGTGCAGTTGAAGTGTCCGCAAGGAGTGTGTCGACAAGAATTCAGGGTTGTGTCTCTGAAGCTCAGATAGTTTTACTTTTGTTCTCATTTCCCCAGAAGTGCAGTTGGGCATAGGAGCCATGCAAGGAGTGCGCAGGCCGAGTGAATTTTAGGGTTGCGAACCTGAGTGAAGAGTTGAAGGACTGTTGTTGCAGGTGTGCACAGAGTCTAAGGAAAGTTCAGCACTTAGAAGTGTCTGAAGGTTGCCGCAAGGAGTGTGTGCAAGAGTCTTTTCCAAGATTTAGAGGTGGGGAAGCTCAGGAAGGGTAAGGCCTTCAAATCCATTGAAGTGAAGCACATGGAAGCTGTGACTGGAAGTCTGTAAGAAGCGTCGCAAGTTTGCACGCAGGTGGATGAGTTCCACGGAGGAACACATAGTCATTTCACAGATTTCATCAGGAGGGACAGACGGATGAAATTATCTAAGGATATTTCACGAAACTCCGTGAGTTGTTAGATCTCACAAAGGTGCAGGGGAGATACAACGACGTATTCTCAAGGGGATCGAATCTCAGGAGGGGCAGGACCATCGATCTGAGCCACAAGGGCTGTCGGATTTATGCGTGAATCGTGTATCGGGGTTTCGTGGGTTGAAAATCCGTAAACATAGCATCAAGGATCGCGATATTTCGATACGCGATATCCCGACAGGCTAAAGAAATAGTGTGGGCCACAAGGGTCAGCAGGTGGACAGGTGGCACACCTTATCGGGGTTTTGTGGCGAGAAGTCCTGAAACATATGTGCAAAGATTCATGATATTGCGAACCCCAAAGTGTCGATGAAGTGAAGGACCGTTGAATAATCAACTCGTGCGTGTGTCAGAGTTTCGGCGTATCGGGCATCGGGAGTCGGGGATACGAGTGGTTCGACATCGTGAGTGTCAAATTCGTGATAGGGAAAACCCCGATAGGAAAAGGTCAGCGTTGACGGGTTGTCGGGTTTCAGGGATCCGAGAGTACAACGTTCGACCATTGACCTCGCGAAGCTGTGAAGTCCGATTTCCCGAAGTAAAAAGGGGGCTCCCGTGAGAGAGTTCTGTGGGTGTAGATTTTCCGATAGGGAAATAGAAGAGCCTTGGAGCTCTTCGGGACATGGTAAAAGGGAAGATCCTGTGAGTGGACGTGCTTGCGAGCGTGACTGCATCAAAGAGGTAAGCAAACTCATGGAATTCTTGCACACTTGTGTTAAGTTGATTCAATATAAAGGCATTGTATAAGAATTACAATATTTAATCAAGCAATATGAACTAGGAAAAATAGACCCCTTACTGAATAGAGCAGTGCACCAAATTGGAAAAAGGAGAAGGAAAAATAAATAATTACACTTGAATGCTCAGATAGGAGAGTATGAGATAGACTATGTGGTCCTCGACTTAGGGTCAGAATTCAATGTCATGACGAAGCAGACTTGGGCACTGATGGTAAAATTCAAGCGGAGATATTCCCCTATTAGGGTTCGCATGGCTAATCAGCAAGTTGTCAGCCCATTTGGACAATTAGAGCATGTCCCAGTGGACATTGATGGAGTAATAACCTTTGCAGATTTTGAGGTAATTGAAATTTTTGATGATAGTTTCCCTTACCCTTCATTGTTAGGAATCGATTGGGCCTTCAACAATTCCGTTGTTGTTGATTTAAAGAAACGATGCATGACATTTGAGAAAGTTGGCCTTAGGGTCTTTTCACCTTTAGACCCAGATGAAGGTCCATGATACACAGAACCTAATAGAGAAGAGGACCATGCATTTGAACTGGAAAACATCTACAAATTAACAGCCAGAAAGCATGATTATATCAACCCTACAGCTGACGGAAATCTAAGCTGGCGAAGTGACAGTGCATGTTCATATGACTCAGAAGAAGCGTTAGAAAACTGGCAGAACCAAATGTACGAAGTATTTACAAGAATATGTGCTAGGCTAACCAGAGAAGTTCGTTGGATTGGCACAATAGTGAGTGATATACCCACATTTGATGGGTTGAACCCCTTAGAGAACTTCTTATTAGACTTTGAGACAAGTGTACCAACACAACAGAGGTTGTTGGCAATGGAAGAGGTCATGAAAGCCACCCCAGCGAGATGGTGGGGGACACATAAAAGAAATATTACACACTAGACACAATGTCAAACTTTGATGACAACGTGGTTTTCAACACAAGAAGGAAGCGAAGAAGCACGGTACACATGTCGAAGCTTCCCAAAGGACCATGTATGAAGCTGTGAAGAAGCCTGAAGTGACATTCCTAGAGAACAATGGATACACAGATTCGTCAATACACTGGATACCACCCCGATTAATTGGTACCTTCAAGCAGAGTTGTGCCTTGTCACTTCAGAATGGGAAGGTATGACCCAAAATTTTATAACCACCTTTTTGTTTGACAGTGAATTTCCTTCTGTAGATCAAGCACTATATATGGTGGACAGAAATTATTTGAGGAGGCATCTGGCCTCCCTTTGGAGCAAGAAGAGGACGAATGGACTACACCCCTCCAGAAACTGCAGACCTGCTACAACATTAATGCTGACAAAAACGGTGACCCAAGGAAGGTGGATATCACAGAAATAGAAGGTCAGAGAGATGTGGAAGGACCAGGATTTGAACTGTCATTCATTGGACAATCGATAAAAATAAAGACATTCAATATCGGGATAGAGGAAACACCAAATCTTGCTAATGTCGGAGATTACTAGGATGCTGCTACGATTGACAAAATCACAAAATTATTGCATGAGTATCAGGACTTGTTCCCAACCAAGCTCACTGATATGAAGGGAATCAAAGGACCTATGGGAGAAATGAGAATACCTTTGAAACCAGACGCGAAGCCGGTCAAGAAAATACCCTACAGATTGAACCCAAAATATAAGGAAAAAGTGAATACTGAGCTTAATAGCATGCTGGAAGTAGGCATTATTGAACCTTTTGAAGAGTCGGAGTGGATTAGCCCCATGATAGTGCAAGATAAGAAGACAAGTGAGATCAGGATTTGTGTAGATATCAGGAAGTTGAATGATTCTTTTCTACATGATCCTTTCCCTACACCTTTCACAGTCGAAGTGTTGGATAATGTGGGAGGCCAAGAAGAATATTCTTTTACAGATGGGTTTTCAGGATACCACCAGATCTGCATCGCCAAGGAGGAATGTCATAAGAACACGTTTTCCATAGAGTGGGGATCCTACCAATATATAGTAATGCCATTTCGAATGAAGAATTCCCTAGCCATCTTTTCCAGGGTGGTGGTTGAAGCATTCAAAGAATTTTTACATAAATTTTTAGAAGCATAATTTGACAACTGGACTATTTTTAGTTTGTTGAAAAATCATATTGAATGTCTAAGGCTAATGCTGGATAAATGCAGGCAGTGTCAAATTGATTTGAATTTGAAGAAGTGCATCTTCTTCTCACCATTTGGAGTATTATTAGGTCGTATTGTATGGAAGCAAGGATTGTTGGTGGATCCATCCAAAATTGCAATTATAGTTGATTTACCACCACCTACATCAGTCAAACAACTGCACACTGCGCTAGGACACACTGGCTATTACAAGAAATTTATCAAAGGATATGCTCAGATTACTGCGCCAATGGAGAAGTTATTAAAGAAATACTGTCAGTTTGGTTGGACAGACGAATGCCAACAGAGCTTCGACACACTGAAACAAAAGATAATCATTGTGCCTATTTTTGTCTTTCCCAACTGGAGCAAGGAATTTCATGTGCATTTTTATGCATCTTCTATTGCATTAGGAATAGTACTGGCACAACCTGGAGAAGAGGACATTGATCATCCGTTAGCATTTTCCAGCAGAAATCTCTCCACAACTGAAATCAATTACACTACTACAGAGAGAGAGGGACTAGCCATGGTGTATGCATTGTAGAAATTCCACCTCTACTTTTTGGAGGACACTTTAAAATGTTTACTGATCACTCCGCGCTGAAATACCTAGTCATGAAGCCAGTGTTGGGGGGGGGGGGAGGAATATGCAGATTGCTTCTCTTGTTTCAAGAATATGATTTTGAGATCATAGTTAAGCCAGGAAGAATGAATAAGGGCCCATACCACATGTCGAGGTTTGAGCATGGAGAAGAACCTACCGGTCTGGAGGACACACTACTGGATAGAAAGTTTCTCACCATTAGAAAGATTGATGACCACTTCACAGACATAGTTTAGTTCTTGTCAACACGAATAACTCTAGCTGAATACACAATTCCGCAGAAGAAACAACTAGTGGTGTGCGCTGTATATTTTTCACTGATAGTTGGTCAACTATATAAAATGGGACCTGATGAGATCCTAAGAAGATGTGTGATGGAGGCAACATGCCCTATGGTCCTCGAAGAAGCTCATGAAGGCATTGCAGGAGGATATTATGTAGGAAAAGTAACTGCACAGAAGGTTCTGTGAGCTGGCCTTTGGTGGCCTACGTTACACAGAGATGCTAAAGAATATGCCAGAGCATGCGATGTATGCCAGCGAGTTGGAAAACCATCCTGAAGAGATGAGATGCCATTATCACCACAGATGACCTTACAAGCATTTGAAAAATGGGCCATTGACTTCGTGGGACCTATAAACCCAATAGGAAAGCGCACAGGAGCAAGGTATATTATCACTGCGACAGAATACCTGACTAGATGGACCGAAGCAAGAGCAGTCAAGGATTGTAGTGCAACTACAGCTGTACATTTTATATTTGATGACATAATAACCAGGTTTGTATGCCCTAAGGTCCTTATGAGTGATCAAGATACACACTTCATTAATAAGACAGTTGAAGCCCTGACTGAAGAATTTGCAGTCCACCATCAGAAGAGTACACCTTATCATACACAAGCAAATAGAATGGTTGAAGCATTCAACAAGATCTTGGAGACAACATTGACAAAGATTTGTAGTGTGAACAGGGATGACTGGGATTTAAGAGTACCAACAATACTTTGGGCTTATAGAACCACTTGCAAGAAATTAACAACGCAAACTCCTTTCAAGTTGGTTTATGGTCTTGAAGCTATTGTCCCAATGGAGTACTTGGTACCAAGCTTAAGAATTGTTGCATTTACAAACATGGATGATACTGGCGCTATTCATGAGAGGCTATCACAGTTGGTCGAACTAGAGGAAGACAGATTCATTGTAGGCTTCCATCAACAAATTCAGAAGGAACAAGAAAAGGCCTATGATGACAGACACATGAAGAAGAAGATATTCATGCAAGGTGATTTAGTCCTACTATATGACAGTAACTTTATAAAACACCCTAGGAAGTTCAAAATGCATTGGCTCGGACAATATGAGATTGTCTATGTTACAGAAGGTGGAGTTGTGTAGCTGAAGACATTGAAATGAGACTGGAAGGAAGGCTTGGTGAATGGGAGTCGGTTGAAGTTGTACTATGACAACCATCTACCTCACATCTCTTAGTAGAATCAAGAAGACAAGGGTCTAGGTACTAGGTGCAGTTGAAACTGGGTACCAGACATAGAAAATACAGTTTGCACAAGGATGGAAAGGAGGCATAAATCAAAAAGCAAGGGTTGCACTGTGCAGTTGAAACTTGAAGAAAAATAAGAGGATCAGATCTCAAGTTCCTTAGGACCAGTCACAGGTGAGTGTTAGGGGCCTGTTGGCCCTGGGTTATGGAAGGAAGTGAATAACGAGGAAGAAAAGGTAAAAAGAGAGTTGTGTGAGAGACACAGTGGTTGTCACTGGGTCGAAGTGAGAAAAAGAACAGAGAAGATGGAGTGAAGTGCAAAAAAGCAAGCCGTTGGATGAGGAGATCGAGGATGATAGATCAACAAGGAGGATGGATCGAGGATGACTCAGGAAGTGGAAAAATACAACATTAGATGCCTTGGAGCACCGCAAAATGGAAAAGGAAAGACAGGCTGGAGAAGCCCAGAAAGAATGGGTCAAGTTGTCCTAGGGTTGTAGACACCTAGGGCTTTTGGTAATTAGGGTTTTGACACCTAGATTTTGACCTAAAGTTGTCGGTGAGGGATTGTAATGTATAAATAAAGGTCAATATGACCTATTTTGGGTCGGTACTATGGTTGAGCCTTATTGTCGATTATTGTTCATCAGGAGAATATTGTATTAAGGGTGAGAGAATTGATGAGAGAGAGAGCCTTCTAGTATTGTAAGATCTTTAGTTGGGTGTGAAGATCAATTTCTACAGCTGGGTGTGCAGGAAGGGAGAGAGAAAGAGAGACAGAGAGAGAGGATCTATTGGCCAAGAGCACAAATCAGAACTATAAGATTTATCTTAATATATCATAAGCACAGTTATGTGGGTGTAGCCCTAGAGAGAGGGTGAACCACGCACATCTATTGTTGTGTGTGTGATTGATTCTTTGATCTCTAATGTTGTTATATTGTTATCTGCATTATTGTATTAGATCAGATCTATAGCTATAAAGGATAGATCTAACTAGTTTAATGATAGATGCATGTTATGTTGTTGTTGTAATATGAACCACTTGATATTCCCCTGGTTGTAGACATCTTTGTCCTGCAACCCCCTCATAGCTTCTTTGGGTGAGATTGCATCTGCTTCACAGGTGCTGCCGAAAGGGCCAGTAGCTAGGGCTTGTTGGTGCGCTCTTGGAGTTGAACCTTGGGTCTGCCCCTATGCCAACAAGCACCCAAGGACGACCCAGTGCAATTTTCTCTTGATAATATTTTGTCATACATTGAGGATTTGGATGAGTATTCCTTTGAGCACTTGGATTTATTCTATGAAGAATATTATGAACCACTATTGTGCTCAAATTTTGATAAAGGGGACATTTCTTTCCGGAAGTAGGATACTTGTGACAAGGTTGTCCAACTCCCTCTGATTTATTTACCTCGTTATGTCACTAAGGATGTAGCTGGAGAACATGTCTCTTGTTCCAAGTTTTGTTTAGGGAAAAAAAATTCGTTAGAATTCAAGGGGAGGTTGAATGCCTTAAGAAGTTTATTATCTCAATCTTTCAACTTCCCCCTAAGAAGTTCACAGTTTCCCTCTAAGTTCTTGTTAATCCCTTCTTAGACCCCAGGGAGTGATGACATCCAAGGTAATCAACCCTCAAACTCTTTGAGCCACCCCTTTGAGTCCTTGACCTCTCACGATCCTTTTCTGAGATGGATTGATCACTTTTCTGGAAGGGTGACTTGGCATGATTTTTTCCCTCCCTCTTGCCTCCATGAGCTAGAATTTACGAATTCCTATGATATAATGCATACTCTAACTCATGTTTATCTTGTGCTTAACTTGTCATTGTTTTGGTTTATGATGAAGAATAGAGGCAGGTATTATGAGGCATTACTAAGATGGTTTCACTGGTTATATGACTACACCTAGCATTCAACCAGCAGGTAAGTAGGAGTAGGTAGTCATTTTCATCCATTTTACATACCATTGAATATCATTCTAGCGTAGTTATAGTTTCATTTTCATATTGTCATTATTCATTATGTATATATGTATGCTCATGATCATACACTATATTAGTGCTGCTCTTTATTTTATTATATCTCATATGAACAAGGGGTGATATCATCACCCTAGGGATTACTAATATCCTTTGTTGAGATTTACCAGGCATAGGTCATACCAAAGATGTTGAGGTTCTCATGCCCTCTATGGTGAGAACATGTCCCCAAGTTAGAGATAGAATTTATCCCCTAGCCTAGGGATAACTAAGGAGATCACATCTCGAGGCCCACAGGTCCTAAACATAGAGTACCAAGAGCCAGACGACTTGAGCATGGCCCATCTTTTCTTCAGTGCAGTCCATTTATCACTAGCAACAATATCCATCCCACCAGCCTAGTCATGAAGTAGCGGTTAGTCTTACTTCATGAGGTAATGAGTCTAGGTATCATGGTATGTATCACTCTGATTTTTTGAAGCACTTGAATATGTTGTATTGAATCCTTCTTCATTTTGTTGTTGGTTGTGGAGCCTGATTATCTTTCTGATTCAGAGGTCCTTGCTTTCAGCCATGTTTATACCCCATGAAGTATTTACACACCAGAAGTATGTACACTCTTCCATGCGGTG
>JZKD02S1789869.1:88708-98844 GCA_000966675.3 Picea glauca | reverse complement strand
ATTAGGTCTTCTTACATCCGCCTTATTCTATTTTATTGAAAGGCCTTATTAATATTGACCTTTATTACATCCTAATACATTGATCTACCTATGTGCGGGTTAGGACCTTAACATTCTCCAAGCAAGGATCAAAGCTATCACGACTCACAATGAATCGTTAGCAAAAGAAAATTGTGAACTCAAGGCCAATGCATAGAGACAAGCGAAGCGTCTAAAAAGGACATGCAATATTGTTATAAAAAATGTTGATAGCATAAAGGCCGTGATAAATTATGAGATATCGTGATCCATTTTTTGTTATTAGTTAAATGGTAAGATTGATTTTATTACAGTCATGTTTTATTTGTTGTTTTCCTAATCAATTTGGATTTCTGTTACCAATAATAAGACTGGCTACATAATCGAGAGATTATGTAGCCAAGTCATTTTTCATATAAAATTTAGAAATTGTTAGTTAATAAAATATTTAACTTGCTCTCATTTCATTTTTTTAGGACAGGTTGTATCTGATGTTGATTTTATGGGATGGAGCATGCTCGACTTAGTTGATTAGCTATCTCCTTTTATTTATTTTGTAAATAGGAGAAAAATTTCACAAATTCTGGAGATACAGTTTGATCATGAGTGGCTCTAGGCCCTCTATATTTGTAATGTTTAGATATTTTTGAGATCTGATCCTATCTTAGAAGATAGGAGGTTTATTTCTCATAAACTCTTTAATTAATATTTGTTTTGTAAATGCAATCATCTTAGCAAGGAGTAGAAGATGGACGAGTGATTCCAAGACTTAATGAAACAACATATATGCATTTTGGATTTAGCCTTTTGTAAATGATGTTTTCAGTTATGTTTTGTCAATCCTGATATATTAATAGGTCTGATAGCTTTAGACTTAATGATCTATTATGTTTTGGATACTTATGTTATGAATATCGTCTATAATTTGTTGCTCTAGATATAAATACTTTGATCATATCTCCAATTCGAATGATAGGATTTATCTTTGAATTGTAGTTCAATAATGAAATGCAACAAGTTACAATTACATTTATCTTGCTGTAATTATGTGCAATTATAAGATCACAGGGTTCAATTTGTGTTTCCTCCTCTGTCATTTAATATCATCTGCCAATACATGTTTTAAATTTATTTAGAACAATCATAAAGTCTATTGCAGATTTTGCTCCTGGGCATGGCAGTTGGATGTTCTTCACTCATACAGACGCTTGGATACATCTCACTAACTAACAAAAGGTTAGCTCCTTTCTATTTCTCAAATTCAATCATTTACACATTAATGAAACTAGAATGTTTGATTCAGCTTTTGACTACCTGCATGTCTATGCTACATAGTTTATTCAATTCAAGAATAGTTAGATTTATAAAAGAAAACATAAAATATTTAAATGTTCTTTCTTTATCTGCTTCTTAAAAGCAATTATTTTCACATCGATTTCGTAAGTTTCGATTAAATCTTACAATTTGTAAATGATGTACAGAAGTGAGATTTGTATATTTTCTGCTTAAATACACCTACAATAGTTATATTAGAGCATATGTACATATATATAACATATAGTTGTTAGCATTAGTTTAGTTACTCCTTTTCGTTTTCTTTTTAGGATTTTAGATTGGTTAACGGAGCCATTAAACCCGTCAGAACGAGTTACACCAAATGGCTTGGGTTATTTAGACAACCTCGAACCAGACTTGTTCTTCCAGTTGACGGACGATCATTTTTTCCCATCAACAAATGGCGCTAGAAGGAGGGAATGAATACAATTGATGGCACGTGGAAGTCGCAAGACTCCTCCCCCACACACTCTTTTCCCTATAGTAACACGGAGTCACTCTAACAACAACATTACTTTTGAAACAAAAACTACCTCAAATGAAAATCCTCAGATTCTCGTTGAGCTAGTAACACTAAATCGTCAAGGGGCCGACATACAATAAATTGTTCGGCAGACACTCATAAGGACATATAGTGCCTTGGCCTGCATCAAACAACCGGGTAGGCTACTTAATCAACCTTTAGATTTCTATGATATCAGAAAATAGCTTGAAGTCACTCGTCTACGTTTAAACCCTTTAGGCGATAATACTACCAATCCTATTGAGAAACTTGTTCTCAGAGTCGGGGGATCTGGTATCCCACCTTCCCCACCTCACTCATCTCCATCCTCTTCAGGAGGAGAATCCTCTGACGAAGGCAGTTCCTCATCTGAACCATCTTATCCTTTGACACCACCTACACCCATGGCAAACCAAAACAATTCTGCCAGACCTTGGCTCGATCAAGATTCTGTGGATGTACCCGGACCCCAACACCCATTATGAAAGCACACGGAGAAATGGTTACCTAAATTTCACCAAGATTCTAAGCAATCTGCCAAAGACCACATAAAGACATTTATGTTGGCCATTAGACTCTGAAGTGTAGAACATGAATATGTAGTATGTAGACTCTTTCCTTACACATTCAAGGGCAATGCCTCTACATGGTATTTCTCCCAACAACCACAAACCATTGTCTCTTGGGACAAATTCGAGACCTATTTCTTGGAGAAATTCGGAGATGACAAATCTCCTGGAGTTTTGGTTATGGAACTCTCCAGCCTAAAATTGAACCCTAAGGAGAAAGTAAAGGATTTTAACCAAAGGTTCCTTACGTTAAAAAACCAAATTCCCACTAACTCAATGCCTGCTTAAATTCTTATTATTGCATATTACACCAAAGCTCTGCATAATAATATAGCAATTTGGGTTAAAAGGTCTAAAAAGTCTATGTTACTAGAAGCCTTCAAGGAGGCAAGTGAAATTGAAAAGGATATACTAATCTTAAAAGAAAATCTAAATAGTGAAGCTGAAATAGTTTCATCTTCTAAGAAGAAAATAGAGACCCTTACTAGTCCTCCCCAAGCCAAAATCCAACCAGAAACTTTAGACTTAGAGAGCCTGCAAAAGGTTGTCCAAAAATTATCAAATCAAGTCGTAGACTTGCAGAGATCGGTCGAAGAGGCATCCTCAAGCAAAGGAAGTTTTAAACCTCATTTCATAAATCCTTTTCCTCCCAATTGGCATATCTGACCACTGAAGGTCTCAATTTCAAAAGCTTACAATACGCTTTGCAAACTATTCTAGAAGCACATGATAACTCTGCCCCTCCTAAGATTTTTGAAGACGTAGTTGAGGAAGAAGTAGTTGAAGAAGAGGATTCATCTCCCAATATCTTCGGACACTTTCCTGACAGTATTTTCCAAGAAAACTTTGAAACTGTCCACCCTTACAACACACGGAGCAAAACACAAAGTAACATGTCTTCCGAAATGAGTAATAATGTGCCTCCAAATCAACATAATCAAGTTGAGATAAAACAATGTTTAGCAGCTCCAATTTTAGAATATGATTTGATTAAAGATCTAAAAAAACTAAGAGCTAATATTTATGTTTATGAGCTTTTGAAATTTCCTCTGATTCTGCAAAAAATGCTTCAAAATATCGCAGAAAACAGCAAGAACAGTGATCTTAGCAGCAAAAAAACTGCAGAAATCATTTCTAAAACAACAAAAAATATCCCTACTAAAACCACACCAGAACTTCCTGATAAAAGGGATTCATCTTAAAAAACTATATCAAATGTAGATAAAATTGTTTCAGGGACAGTGACAAAAAATCAGCAGAATTTTGTTGTTAATACTCGTAAAAATGTCCCACCTTTCTTACTGACTTTTGAAATTTTCAATAGAAACGTACATAATTGCATGGTAGATTCTGGCACATCATCAAATGTTATGGCTTTATCTGTTTGCCAAAAAATTAACGCAGAAGTTCAACCTTCTAATCTCAAAATTATTCAGCTTGATCGGACGAACGTTAAAGTAATCGATGAACTTAAGAATGTGATGGTTAGGATATCTTCTAATCCTAAGGTTCACCAAATTATTGACATCATTGTTGTTGACATCCCTGAAGTTTATGGTTTGTTCTTGAGCAAGGATTGGTTCGGGAAACTACATTGTTATTTTGCCATAGATTGGTCTCATTTGTTGCTGCCAGAAAATGGACAGCCATATAGAATTAGGATTAACCGTGAACGTTATATCAAGCACACCATGACATATATAAATGATCCAAATGAACCTTTTACTGCATCTACTAATTCACTTGAAATGCAGGGAATGAACACCTTCTTTGGTAACTTTGTCACTGAAATTTCCCCCATCACCGATACTGGGAAAGAATCAGAACTCATTACCTGTACGCAATCACCAGCTTTTCCAAATGTGTCAAACACTGCTGACGAAACTCAGATATGGTCACTATACTTCGACGGATCCAAATCCAAAGAAGGATTCAATGCAGCATGTGTACTCATCGACCCCGCAGGTAATAAGACTTTCATTACATGTCGATTAGAGTTCGAGTGCACTAACAACACTATCGAATATGAATCACTTCTACAAGGGATTAATAAAGCTTTGGATATGGACGTGAGAAAATTAATAGTGTTCAGTGATTTGCAAATCGTGGTCAGGAAGGTAAGAAACTCCATACATTACTTATCACCACATCTGAAAAGTTACCAAACTAAGGTATGGAGTTTGATACGAAATTTGTTAGCATTAAACATCAATTCCATTCCTAAACTAAGTAATTCAGAGGCTAATTTATTGGCTAATGTCGCTTCTAAAAATTTTCCCGTGGAAGGTCTTTCTCTAAATGCATTTTTGATTCAATTATTGTTCAGGCCATGAATCTCGGACAACATCACCAACTGGAGAGTTTTCAACGATGATCAACAGATCATCAACTTCTTACATATGGAGGACACTTTCCAAGGTTCAATTATCGATGAAGGAACTCATGATGAAAACCTTCGTAGCTTCATGGTAATATCAGATCCTAGATCTCCTGAATCTACATCAGACCTAGTAAACTCTATCCCCAGATCTATTGTAAGACTAGAAAGTTTTATGACCTACATGATAAATTTAGAGGGTCAGTAAATTGTAAAACAAACATTTCTTCTTTGATTTATGAAACAGTCAACCTAGGGACTGCGGAAAATACAAAAAACATTAATTTGGGAACGGGATGTTCCAAGCAAGAACAGTCTGCCTTTATAAAATTGTTTAAATAATTTAAAGAAGTTTTTTCCTGGACATATGATGATTTGAAAACGTTTGATCCTAATATCATACAACATGTCATCCCCATGAAACCCCAGACCCAACCTTTTTAGAAAAAGCTAAGGAAGATGCACCCTAAGTTGGAACCCACTGTCAAGAAAGAACTAAATAAATTATTGAATGAAAAAATAATTTTCTCAGTGAGACATACACAATGGGCATCTAATCTAGTCCCTATTAGAAAGAAAAGTGGCGAAATTTGACTATGTGTCAACTTTCGTAACTTAAACCGAGCGTCAAACAAAGATAATTATCACGTTCCTCCAATCGAAAAGATACTTCAACAAGTTTCCGGTTCCAAAAGACTATCTTTTTTAGATGGTTTTTCAGGATACAACCAAGTCCTCATGTCTCCCTCGGACCAACTCAAAACTACTTTTTGTACCCCATGGGGTAATTATGCCTATAGAAAGATGCCTTTTGGGCTTATAAATGTCAGGACCACTTTCTAGAGAGAAATGGGCATTGTTTTTTGTGGTCTCCTAAATCAATCAGTAGTGGTCTATCTTGATGATGTAACCATTTTCTCTAAAAACAAGAAAGATCATTTGTCTCACCTCGGGGCAGTCCTAGAACGATGACGCAAGTATGTAATATCTCTCAACCCTAAGAAATCAGTCTTTGTAGTTGATAAAGGCAAACTACTTGGATTCATAGTGTCTAAAAACGGAATGATTATCGATCCTGAAAGAACCCAAGATATTTCTAAACTCTCCCCTCCCTCTTCCAAGAAATCCATGTAGTCATTTTTAGGCAAGATTAACTTTGTCAGAAGGTTTGTCCCAAGTTTCTCAGAAATGGTAAGGCCATTGCAAAATTTAATTAAAAAGGATTTTTAGTATCGTTGGAGACCATAGGAAAGTCAATCCTTTGATTCCATCAAAAAATCCATAGTGGAAGCCCCTTCCTTGATGAGTCCTAATTTATCGCAATATTTCACTCTTTACACTTTCGCCTCCGACCGATCTTATGTTGTTGTGTTAACACAAAAGAATGTTGAAAGAAACGAGATCCATATTTCCTTCATGAGCTCGACTTTTAAAGGGGTTGAACTGAATTACCCAGTTGTAGATCAACAGGCTTATGCAGTTTTTAAAGCAGTGAAACACTTTTGATCATATTTGCTTAAATCCAGAACTAAAGTCATTGTTCCTTATCTTACTGTTAGAAACTTGTTAGTCCAAAAGGAATTGGGTGAAAAATGGGCAAACTGGATGACATCATTACAAGAGTATGACCTCGAAATAACCCCTGCACAAATTTTCAGAGGTCAAGACCTATGTAAACTAGTCATTGATTCAGTTAAAGATCAAGAAAGTCAAATCAATTCCTTAACTGTAAACCAGCATGACAAAACAAATCAGCTATACACAAGTTTTTGCTAATTCTTGGTTCGACGATATTAAGTTTTCTTTAACACATAGTTTTTCTCCTCACCATATTGATCCAAAAAATAGAAGAGCATTAAGACTAAAATATGCACCTTTCCATTTGATAAATGACGTATTATTCCAAAATAATTTTGATAGTGTTCTCATGCGTTGTTTGGAAAGATACGAAGCAGAGAAAGTATTATCTGAACTACAAGCAGGTGAAGCTGGTAGGAACTTCGGTGGAGACACCACTGCTCACAAGGTATTAAGGGCTGGGTACTATTGGCCCATGTTGTTCAAATATTCCCATGCACTATGTCATAAGTGCATAATCTGCCAAAAGGTTGTTGGACGAGTGAAAAAGGAAGCATTCCCTTTGCAGCCTGTTTCGATGGATTTACCTTTTCAGCAGTGGGGTCTCGACATCATAGGTCCAATTAACCCCACTTCTTCATAGCAACATAAATACATCATTACACCAATGAATTATTTTACCAGATGGTTCGAGGTTGCACCTCTGAAAGTGGTAAACACTAATCAGGTAGTATTTTTCCTTAACACGAATATCATTACTAGATTCGACATTCCCGAATGTTTGGTCTTTGATAATGCTTCTTACTTTTCATCCCTCGATATGAGTGTTTTTTCTTTAGAAAAAGGGATCAAATTGAAATATTCTGCCATCTACTACCCCCAAGGAAATGGCCTAAAAGATTCAACAAATAAAAAATTGATAAAAATCATCAAGAGGACAGTTTTTGGAAACCAAAAAAATTGGCACAATGCACTTTTTAATGCACTCTAGGCTGATAGGGTGACACCAAAAACCTCTTTTGGAAAATCCCCTTTCTTTCTTGTCTATGGAAGAGAAGAGATTCTCCCTCCACATGTTTTTCTTCCCTCTCTACAATTATCGCAGAAAGTTCAAGAAGAGGAATGCCCTCCTCTTGAAATTTGAATTAATGTATTATTGAAACTAGAGGAAGTAAGAGCACAAGCAAAAGAGAGGTTGGATCAACATCATCAGATTGTGAAAGGCTGGTTTGATTCAAACTCTTCTTTGGATAGAAACTTTGAGGTAGGAGACCTAGTTCTCAAATGGGATAAACCTCACGAAGGAAAAGGGGAACACACCAAGTTCTAGAACCTGTGGTTGGGGCCATTCGTAATCGCAAAAAAACTAGGTCCTAGCTCCTTCCATCTACACAGTTTGGAGGGACATCTAGACACCTTCCCGATGAATGGCCAAGCTCTCAAAAGGTATTTTTCTTGATAATTCCAAATCCACCTTTTGTACATATTTTTCTGTTTTGATTTACTTTTGTTTTCTGATTTTGGTTTTTTTCATTTTGTTTGTTTTCACTTCTTTCTGGTTAAACTTATGTCTGTGTCACCTTTTAGTTCGTGAAGGGAAACCAGAATGCCTCATTATGAAGAAACAATCAAGGTCTTTTCAGAGCATCAATGTTGTAAATTTTTGAAACACAGACTAGCTAAAGAAACTTTATGTTTGAAGTAGGTTTCCTAGTTTCACTTTATAATTATGAGCATACATGACCATCATTGAAGCTCTTTATATTGTCCCTACTTTTAAAGAAAGCAACTCAAATATGCCTTCCTGTCCTCGAAAAATTAGTTTCATTAGAAAACTAATTTCATATCATAATGAAGGTTATCAAGTGAAAAATTAAAGGCTGTAAAATATCAAGTGTTCTGAAAACTGAAATTTTCAACATCACCCCACTCTTCTGAATATCATTAAATTTATTTCAAATTGTAAATAATTTCTAGAGAGTTGTGGGAAGTGTCTATAAATCCGTCGAGATATTGAACAAGTCTGTTGGCAGTGGGTAAATGCATACATGATGCCAATACAACTTTGTCGGAGTACTGAACAGGCTTGCTAGCAGTGAAGCAATATAAGGTTCAAGAAAATTATCAGGTATAAATTTTTGATATTGATTGTAAGTGCCCTTAATTTTGAATTGAAATTTCTTAGACAGGGTAGAGGCATCAGAGTGGGTTAATTGACATCGTTTTCAAGGCTATGGACACCTGCTGGCAGCAGTGGCCCTGTCAATAGTATCGGAGTTATTGGATTAAAGATCATTGCTCTCGTAATTAAAATTTGTCACCGGATTTCATTTGAACAGAAAGACATATGAAGCTAGACTGTGTGATGATTATTGGAATTTGATTGAGATGCTTGATTTCCTTTAGTTGTTCTTTGATCTTTAATCATTATATATCAATCTTGACATAAACTCATTGGTGATGCAGAGATAACTACTTCTCCCAGTAAGTCGCCACTGTTGGCAGCCCTACATGTTTTTTTTTTTTTTGAATGAAAAATAACACCTACTGTAGTTGCCATCACCTCATCCTGTAAATATCACTATTTGAGAGTGATTATTGGGTTATAAAAAAGATGTTTGATTATTCTTGTTTTATTTGTATATTGCGGTTTCATGCTTGATTCATGACTGCAAGCATGAATCGAGCATTAAAACTTGATTTCACATTATAACCCTATCCAAAGCTTGGTTTCCAAAAGGTTCAATGTGCTTACATTTACCTCATGTATCTTACTTGAATGAGTTTTTGAGTTTATCAACTATCAATATAATACTTATGTTGTTTTGCATTTGGATTTGTAAGATTATGTGTTTGAATCCTTTGTAAATCAACCTTTATACCAAAAATCGATTCGCATTTGAATTGTAAAAATGTATCCATTCCTAACCTTTGCAAATCGATTATACCCATTACATGACGTGGGAATTAAAAGCACCAGGATCATATCCTGTACTTCGTTTTAGCTGGCAGGTTGAATTGACAGGCCTCTCATTACGAGCTAAGGTATTGTGTTATGCTCTGTACTCAAAACGTTCATTACCAAAAATGCCTATATTTTGTTACTGAAACCCTTATGCTTATGTTATGGTCACGCTGGTGTGTTGCTAGTTGTGTTTCCATTGTATCAACTCAAACTTGCCTCTTTTACTGCTACCTCCTGATCCCACAGTTAGTTCGGGTCGCCCTTGTTACAATTTGTTTGAACCCTCAATGGTGTTATCCACATTTTTGGTTATCGGGATGATAATATGATCATGTTATGATGATATAAGATCAAACTCTTCTTTAAGAACATTTTCCAGAAGAAAGTTACATTAGTCATTTTCTCAAAATCATATTTTAAAGAATGGTACGCAGGCTGATTATATACTGTCCTGCGGAAATCCTTGATTTACGCAGGTTGCACTCAGTTGAAATGTGGACTTTCCGCACTGTGTTAATGGTTAGGGTGCGGAAATGTTTCTAAAGGAGAAAATGAATAAATTCTCGACTCTTCTAGAAGGAATCTTCTAGAAGGATGAGTTGGAGTTCAAATGGTTGGCAAAGTACTGGCTTTCCAGATATCTTGGGATTATTCCCTATCCAAGTAACTAATCAATATTTTATTATATAATGAGGAGATTGCTTATGGAAAAGGTTAACAAGTTAATAATCAAGCAAGGCAAGCAAGCTAGCTAGAGTTTGATAGGAGATCTGGTGCAAGACTGTGTGGAGG
>JZKD02S1789869.1:76029-88698 GCA_000966675.3 Picea glauca | reverse complement strand
AGCATCGGAGCAGAGCGAGGAACAACAGAGATTAACGGAGAGCATTCAAAAGGTATGAACACCATATATTTCTCTTAGTTCATTCAATAGTTAGATCTAGGGAAAGAGTAGTATTATGTTACGGTTTGTTCCAGATCCAGGTGGAGCTTGGGGAGATTGGTCTGTGTCCGCACTCATGAATTTATCCATAAACAAATGGCCCCTGTCGTCCAAGTTGAGCCGAATGGCCCTCAAACATTGCTGCTTTATGATGATGTGAGTGACGATATGAAGAGCCAGGGTTGGGATATGTTTATTAAGAAGTTTTAGGGGTATAACTTGAAAGTGGCCAAAGAATTCGCCCTAACGTTTGATGGATACAGAGCAAATGTTGGTGATTTGCAGTTGGAGATCATTGAAGATTTTTTGAGTAAAGCAACAGGGCTCCCTCTCACTGGTCAAAAGTGGTTCAAAAATCCAAAATTGGACGAAGTACCCTGGAGTATTTTCATCACCTCCAGAAAGATTGGCTGCTATGACAAAGGTATTCTGGTCTCCCTGATCAAGGTTAGATGGCATGGTCTGTTAGCAATTTTAAAACAATTTATTACCTGTGAAGGCCATTATGGCCTGATATTCCTTTATCATGTGTGATTGCTCATGCATTTTATAGGCTTCAGTTTGAATGTACCATTTTATTTGCTAAGGAGTTTGTATAAAATGTCAGAGAGATACAAGAAGCAGAACCTAGATTCTAGCCTCTTTCACCATGGTTTGATTAAATTATTGTTGGTTCATCATTTGAAAACCATGGGTGATGATTGGGACGGGTTCTGAGCTCGAAATGGTTTTGATATAACAAATTTTGTAGAAACCCCTATGATGGATAAGCCTATGATAGAAAAACCTCTTGATTTGTCAAGTGGCAAGCCAGAGTTTTGGGATGAAACCCCTCGTGAAGGGGCAGCGCCCGATCAAATTTTATGTGGGAAATAGGGTATTAGTGTTGAGTTTATAGAAACTCTTGTGCATGAACCGATTGTCTGTCCTAACCCCACTGTAAAATTCGAGCATAAAAAACCTCACAAACATTCAAAAAGGAATCAAGCAATGTTAGGGTTTTGTAATAAGAGGGTTGTTCGACTCATTTCAAGGGGTCTGCGTAATAGATCCAAGCCTCATGTGATCTCGATCAATTTGATCGAGATCCATGAGGATTCAGACTCTGAGATTGAAAGGTTTCTAGCAGAGGAAGATTCGAATTGTTCCAAACCAGATCCTGATCAACCATTCGATTATGTCAATAACCTCCCACCATGTCTAAAAGATAGAAAAGGGTTTATTGGTATTAAGCCCAGTCAAAGGATGACAACGGGTAGCGTTGATGTTTTAGCGCCCAATTATACAATTCCTCAACATACCGCCCCTATTGTGCATTGAAAAGTTTGTTTGCATTTGATAGGGAAGTACTATATAGACATCCCCATTTTCCAAGCAAGGATCAAAGCTCTCACGACTCACAATGAATCGTTGTCAAACAAGCAAAGCATCTAAAAAGGACATGCAATATTGTTATAAAAAAATGCTGACAGCGTAAAGGCCATGATAAATTCTGAGATATCGTGATCCATTTTTTGTTATTAGTTAAATGGTAAGATTGATTCTATTACAGTCATGATTTATTTTTTGTTTTTCTAATCAATTTGGATCAATTTGGATTTATGTTACCAATAATAAGACTGGCTACAAATTTTTGTTTTTCTAATCAATTTGGATCAATTTCAATTTTTGTGTGTCTTCTACAAACTTTGTTGTGTTGATCAATGGTAAACCTACTAGTTTCTTTAAGAGTACAAGGTGTTTAAGCCAAGGTTTCCCTTTGTCTCCTTTACTTTTCCTCCTTATTTTTGAAGGCTTAAGCAGATCCATACAGGAGTAGGTTAGGGATAAGAAAATCTAAGGTATCCATGTGGCAAGAGGGCTAAGAATTACACATTTGATGTTTGTTGACGATGTAATTATGTTTGGGAGTGGAAGAATTTTTGAGTGAGAAGTTTTCAAGGAGGTATTGGAACTATTTTGCAAGGCGACGGGAATGGCATTCAGCCCACAAAAGTCTATTTTTTTAGAAGCAAGGTGGGAAGTGGAAGAGCTTGTTTTGTTGAAAGCGCTCCTGCCCTTTGAAGTAAAGCCAGTAGATGATGGTTTTAAGTACCTGGGTTTTTTTTTTAAACAAAATTGTTATACTAGAGCTGACTGAAACTGGTTGGAGAAAAAAATTGAAAAAATAATTTTGAGTTGGACTCATAGGTGGATTTCTTTAGGGGGGAGGGTCATACTTGTAAGAGTTTTTCTTGAAATAATTTATGTATATTGGCTCTCTATGGATAAGATACCAATAAGTGTTATAAACAGTATTAGAAGGAGCATTTTTAGTTTCTTTTAGACTGGTAAAAAGTTAAAGAAGGGATGCATTTGATAAGCTGGAAAAAAGATTGCAAAACCAAAAACGACTGGTGGGTGGGGTATCAAAAATATTTTTTCCCTTGGAAAATCTCTGGCGGATAAAAGTCTATGGAGATTCCTTATGGTGCATGGTCTATGGCATGAGGTGATAATTAAAAAATATCTTAAGAAGAAAACTATTGAGGAGTGGTTCAAGCAAGGAAGGAAAAATTGGACTGGTATCTCAAATTTTTGGAGAGCACTCACCTCATCATTATCTATTATTACAGATTGGTTGGTTTGGAAACCTGGAAATGGGAGGGAAAATAGAATTGGATTTGACCCTATGATTGCGTCGTATTCCTAATATAAACTGTCAAGGAAACTTTTATTGGCATTGAAGGCACAAGGGATATAATTCCTTGCACAAGTTGGGTCTATTGATCTGGAGGAAACTAGTCATACAAGGTGGAAAAAGGTTGAGACCTTAGGGATGGAAGGAGAACAAAAAGAGGAATGGACTAATTTTATTAAGGGATTATTTGGTTCGGGATTTGAAATTAATAATGAAAAATATATCTTATTATGGTCCTGGGATACAAAAAGGAGACAGGTAAATGTCAATCAAGCTTATAAAGTTCAATTGTTGGAGGATATGGAAGAAGAACCAAATTACTGGTATATTGAACTTTGGAAATGGAAGCTACCTTTAAAATTCAAACTATTTATCTGGTTATTGCTTGAACATAGAATACTTACTTGGGAAAACTTGAACAAAAGAGGTATTTTTGGCCCTAGTAGATGTGTTCTGTGTGGGAACAGTGAGGAAACAATGTCTCATCTTTTTGTGGAATGCAGTTTCATCAAAGATATTTGTAATTCAATTTTAAAAGAATTAAAATTAGTTAGTACTTGGGAAGGAGGACAGATTGTTGACTATTTACAAAATTGGATAAGGAAGAAGGGAAATTGGAAATAAATCCCTTGCTTTATTTGCTCGGAGGTTTGGAAGCACAAGAATTTGGTTATTTTTGAAGATTTTCCTCCTAATCAAGTCAGAGTATGCAATTGTATTCTACAAGACTTGGGAGAATTAAAATTTTCTCAGTTTACCAAGAATAGAAGGATTGGCAAGCCTCCCATTCTTGACTGGGATTTGGCAGTGGGGTTTTTCTATGGTGCCTCTCAAGATAAGGGTTCAAAATGTGGCGCTAGAGCTTTATTAAAATGTCCAATTTTGGGCAATTTCAGACTAAAAATGAATTGTGGTAGAGGAACCAATACAAGGGGATAACTCCTAGCCTTGTGGTGCATTTTATTTTTTCCATGTTATAAAAAGGTAACAATGTTACAAATGGTAGGTTATTCAAAGATTATTATCGATTGGTTTACTAATGAAAATAACCTACAGGTGATCTCTCTGCAGCCTTGGATGACAAAAAATAGAGTGTTGAACGGGAGTTTTCAACAACTCAACGCTCAACATATATACAGATTTTATAACAAGAAAGTTGACCAACTATCAAAGGAATCTTCGGTATTGGAGGGGGATGTAATATATTATGCAATGGATACAGAAGGACAACTAGAAAATTTCGAAAGATTAGCTATCAATCATTAGATCACTGTTTGCAAGGTTGCAAAAATGGTTTTTGTGTATTTTGAAATAGATCACTGTTGAAAGGATGCAAAAATGGTTCATTTGTATTTTGATATAGATATGTAAAACAGTGGCTAAATTTTATAGATTATAAGTGGAAGCATACTAGCATATTATGTAATGTGACCAGAACATATGTCCTTTTAGTTTTAGAAAAAAGGGATTTTAAAGTCTTGTTCTAGTTGTAAGATGTTGTAAAAGACCTATTATATTCACTAATATAAATTATTTTTCTTATTGAAGAAAAGATATAAAAATGATATTTTTTTTTTTAAGTAAAAAGGTGGATCCTATTATATTAGCAAAACCAACACACAGTAACTATTGATGATGTCAGTTGTCCCGCCTAAGTAGGAAACCAGGATAGTTGGGCATCCTGTGCCAAGTGTTACTCTGTTATCAAAATAAACATGGTTTTGTCCTACCCGAAGGAAACCAGGACTATCAAACTTATGAGTTTAAAAAAGTATGCCAAAGCTAAGCATGAAGAAGCTGAGCAAGCTAACTAAACTAGAGCTATAAGCAGAATAGAGGAAGTACCCCTAACCGAAAGCATCATTAAACCATTTTACCCATGCGCTTCCTCCCGTCTCTCTTCTGTCGCTAGCCTATTGGAAGCGCGTACGTCTGCGCACACATTGGGCATTGTCGCTGTGGAATATTCTTGGAGTGAGCCGCAAAGAGCATGTCCAGTCGTTGGTCGATCCTGGCGAGGCGAAACACCTGGTCATCCATCAAACTTTTGAGTTCAAATATGAGTGGGAGGTGCCATAATTCTAAGAAGGATGGCTGCTCCAACCCACCGCTGTCGGCGGAGGCTTGGTGCCTGGATTCTATCGCTTCTTCAATCAGCTGCTTCGACCGGTTAAGAGATGGAGTCTCGATCCCCATGGTAACAACAAAGGGGGTCTCCTCTTCCATAAAGCAGGTGGGGAAGAAGTCCTTCGTGCTGCTGGCATTGAAATTCTGCGGGGTGTCTCCTGGCGGCAACTTGTTCTCCTGTCCGAAGTCAGTTGCGGGGTGGCTCTGCATGGCTTCCTCCCAAGTTATTTCCTCCACGTACGCCATGGGAGGCATTCGTGGTCTTCTTCTCTATCGCGTGGACGCAAATTTTCAACCTGGGTCTTGATGGTGTCCACCTCATCATGATGATGTTGCACCACCGTCCTATGCTAAGAGAGAATGTCCAGAATGAGTGATACTCAGGAGGAGAGACTTTGATATTCCAATTGCAGTTGCATAAGTTCTTGTTGAATTGCCACCAAAGGATCTTCCTGCGACTGTGATGGTCTTCGCCTGCGAGGCATTGGGAAGAGGAGAGGGGTACTCCACCAACTTGTGAGAAAAGTAGCAAGGATTGACGATGACAAAGCTTTAGTTATTCGTTTCACTCCACACGCGTTGAAGTGGTTTGAGCATTCGAGAATGGTTGTACGAAGGCCATTAATAGAATTATTTTCCCTTAACACAGGAAAGTAGGAGGTAGGAGGTTTGTGGGATACTAGAAAGAAGAGATTGATTTTTTTTTATTAAATTGCACAGAAGGGAGTCTTTTGAAAATGTGCTCTTTATCAGACTTTGTATAGTGTTCATTGAATCCTCGATGATAATAACACTTTGAACTTGTAAATCTCTAAGTATCTAGATCTTTTTGTATATGGCATATTCTTCTGTCTGATTATTTATACTTAGATCTCTTTGTATATGGCATATTCTTTTGTCTGATTATTTGTGGTGTGTCCTAAATTTCATATATAATTTATTTCAATATTTTTTCTGGATCAAAGATAACCCCTCCAACACCTGCTCAAATAAAGTTTGATAGAAAATATTTAATATTTGTAAACACACTAAAGATACATGAAAATGTTAATACCCATGACAATGCCACTAATATAGATGTTGTTTTTAAACTCACAAAGCATATTGTTAAATTAAAGCTATTATTATCATTTTTTCTATATTAATTAAGAAAGGATATTGTTTTAAATAAAAAAATTAAAACTATTATAATTGTTTTTTATTAATTAAAAAAGCATATTATTTTAAGTAAAATTTTAAAACTATTATAATCATATTAATTAAGAAAGGATATTTTTTTAAATAAAAAAATTAAAACTATTATAATTATTTTTTATTAATTAAAAAAGCATATTATTTTAAGTAAAAATTTAAAACTATTATAATATTTTTTTTAATTATAGATAAGCATTTTTTAAGAATTATGTATAATTTTTAAGCAAATTATTAAATGAAAGTAATTGTAATAGATAAAGAATATTGTTTTAAATAAATTTATTATAGTTATTATTTTTTTAAGAATTATGCATAATTTTTAAACATATTATTAAATTAAAGTAATTATAATGATTTACTTTATTAATTGAAAAAACACATTGATTTATCATTATAGTGGTTATTTTTTGGCAAATAATATGTATTTGACAATAAAGTAATAAATATTATATAAATTGAGATTTACTCTGTTAGATTTCAAAACTTTTAAATACAAAGGTGTATAACTCAACTCATATAATGTATTTATTACTTTGTTATAGGATACATATTGTTTTTCTTATCGCATAAGAATATATGACCTATTTATAACATCACATCTTATGGGAATGACCAAAACATGATGGTAATTAATGAATGAACACATTTATATTAAAACCAATTAAACAATCAATGTGATTTATAGAGCAATAATTATCACAAGAATTTCCTAGAAATATGCTACCAAGAAGAGAACTCCGTAAAATAAAATTGGGATAATAAATATATAAATACAAAGGTGTATAACTCAACTCATACAATGTATGTATTACTTTGTTATAGGATACATATTGTTTTCCTTATCTCATAAGAATATGTAACCCAATTATAGCATAACATCTTATGAGAATTGTAACACCCTGTTTCCCCCAGTTTGTAAAAATAATTGGACTGGCCAAGAACTGTGGCAAACTCATAAATGTGAATATGTGATGTAAATGGACCTTGTGGAAAAGGTCAATAAATGTGAATAACATTATGAATTTATATTGCAGGACTGCTGAGAGGGGATGTGCAGAAAAAGAGACCACGATGGCGGTGGAAGGCACCTGGAAAGGTAGCGTTAACTTCCATCGAGAATTAATACCATATTTAGACTCCACTGGCCCGGAGAACCAAAAGCGGCTCGTTGGCCCCAAATTAAATGCCTCACAGACTGGTAGGTAGATGGCTCCTCAGGAATTAATGAGGGATGGGGAGGTGAACTGCCCATCCGTAGAGTCATCATGACTGGCCAGTGTGAGGGTAATCGCGCCACATGCAACCTCGCAAGAGGATAAGGCGCGGGGTAGAAGCGATTGGGGGGCAGACGTGAGGGGAGCACTCTGGAAATATGCAGAGTGAGTGATAGCAGAGAGGAAGGATTGAAACCTTCACTCCTAGTCACTGGAAAACAGAGACGCAGTCTCACAGCATCGTGGTCTCAGCTCGGAGGTGGCTAGTGGTAAATTCGCTGGGAGTCGTTAAGCCTACGGTTGGGTGGAAATGAGCACCCCTCTCAGTAGTTGCTTGACCCTTGGTGTTATCTCTGATAAGTGTTTTGCCTCTGGCATCTTGAAATATATATATATGTGCTTATTATGATAATTATGCTCATAAGCTATGAAACTGTGAGTGATTTCATTATAAGAATGATTGTATGGTGTTTTGATCAGCACTAGTAGTTGTACATTTATATAGAAAGACTACGTATGGTTTATGTCCTCATGAATTCGTTATTTGTGTGCATACTGATCCAACTCAGACTTCACGCTTGGCTCTCGGGAGGACGACATCCTTATATACCTCAGGTAGTACCCTGAGTAATTCTCCCCATAGAAATACCTTCCTTGAAAAGCCCATCAAGAACCGGGAAGGCGGTTGTGAAGGTGTAAGGCCTTAGTAACCCTGCATAAGGAGGAATGATCCTCTTGAAAACTGAGATGGAAGCATAAGGATGAAGTAACGAATCGATGAATGAGATCCCATCGGGAGATCTGTGGTCACTCACGACCGTCAGATCGGAGGAAGGAGCTGGAAAGTTAAGTACCTTAACCTTATAGGTATTAATCGACGGACAAGATTTCATCGAGGAATCTGTGGTCACCCACGACTGTTAGATTAGTAGGATAAAGTAGGGCATTAAATGCCTTACCACTTGGTTTTCCTGTGTCTTCGTGGGTAGCGAAGAGTTTAGGACCGTAGATCCCCAAGGTTCATGAGAGTATCTGGACCGTGGATCTTTTCCATGCCCAGGGAGTCATGGAAGAATGCATGGGTAGGAACCATTATGAGTCGTCAGATATCGGCAAAAAAACCCGACAACCGTTGGATATATCAGGACTTACCCGAGGGTTAAGACTCTAGTGTATAGAGGCGAAAAACCCCGGAATAGACCTAGGCCATTTGATTGACAAAGGCCATGCGTCAAGAGATCACCCATTTCGGGAAATCAGGAATCGCGGAATCGAGATTCCTGTTGACAAGAGTTTGGGATTTTCTATGGTGAAAACCATGGGGCGGATCTGAGTCGTCCGATTGACGGAGACCGGGCGTCGTGAGATATCCCATTTCAGGAAATCGGGACTCACAACATCTGGAGTCCTGGCGACAAGGGATCGGGATTTTCCTGGGTGGAAACCCCGGAGTAGTTGTGGACCATCCGATTTAAGGAAGTGACGTGTTGAGAGATTACCCGTTTCGGGAAAATCGGGGATTGGGGATTCATGAGTTCCGCTGACAAAAACTCGGGCTCTTGCCTTGACAAATCCCAATCCATAATGTAGGGACACTAGCATGTGGTTAAGTCCCGATGGAGGGACAAGATTCCTTCGAGGAATCTCAGGGTCCGTAACGACCGTCCGATGTGAGGAAGAGATGACAGTTTTATGCCGGGGCACGAGTGTGTAGTAGGGTAAGTAGCAAACAGATCTAGATGGCCAGAGTCCACCCGCCCATATCTACGGCTGAGGATGCATTCCGGAGCCCCCTTGCCATTCTACCTTTAATGGGGGGAGGGTCTGGAATTGGACGCGCAACTCTCGAACGGTCGAGATTAACTCATCATGATCAACGACGATCAGGTGGATTCTGGAGCCCCCTTTCTATTCTTCCTTTAATGGGGGGGGGTCCAGAATAGTGTGACGTGTGCAATGGAGCCCCTCCTGTCCTATCGGCTACCGTGTCGCACTTCCCCCTCCGCCACCTGTACTCCACTTAACCGGGAGACAGGGCCCATTCTCATTGGCTATTCTCTAGCGCTGTTGGAATTTGTTCCGATTGGCCATTTGCTAACCCTGTAGGGATTCATCCCTATTGGTCGGTCGCTAGCCCTGTCGAGGTTCGGTAGTTGCAGAGTCAAACGATTTGACATTACTGTAGCACCGAGGCGCGAAATACAAATAGGCACTACGTTTAATTGAACCATGATCATGACCTGCGATCACATGGGAACGGAGAGAGAGAGAAAAGAGCTAGCTTGCGCTAGGCCCCCATGGATTTTTAGGGCTTCTGATTTGGCAGAAGACTAGAAAAATCCGATTTAGGTAGTGGGTATGTGACAAAGTGGTATCAGAGCATGGTTACAACACTTGACCTGATTGGGCTCATGAACGAGTTGTGCATAAGCTCCATTCGAAGTACTCCTATGAAGAGAAACCCCCTAACGTAACTCTCTTATCTAGGATTGAAAACTTGGAAACGAGAACTCGACTGTGTATGCATGTGAAAGAGTTATAAATTATGCACAGATTATAAAAATATATCTAACTCTTGACTAACAACCAACGTTTGTCTTTTCACCTAAGTGGACGATCTGTCGCGGGAATTTACAGACACAAAGTATGGTAACTCACCAAGAGGTGGGAGAAGGCTCCCACAACAGAGACGAAGATTCTGACGAAAGAAGAGCAATAGGAACCCCTCCATATCTAGCCGAGACTGTGAGGAGTCTCTTGGTTGAATTGCAAAGCTGCAAGGCTGACAATGAAAGGATGATGAAAGAACAAGAAAAACAAATTGAAATTAATGCAGTTTTACTATAGATCTTATCTGACCTACAACGAAAAATGCAGCATGAACCCAAGATGTAGAAACATGGTCATATCAGTGGCCATACTAAGAGAAGCACCTCAAGAAAGGTCCACCCCAGAGGTAAGGGACCAGTGTCAAACGATTCCACTGAGAAGGAAGCTATTGATTCAGAAGGCTCTTCTAGCAGCAGGGCCAGTTCCTATTCTCAAAGAAAACAGAAGAAGCAAAATACTTCCAAGAGTCATAAATTTGAGGAATTCAGAAAGGCCAAACCTCCCTCCTTCGATGGTGAGATAAATAAGGGAGAGGAAGTCGAGGCTTGGCTACTTGGACTGAAGAAATATTTCAGAGTCCATGATTTTTCAGAGAATTTGAAGGCCTGAGTGGCCACTTTCAATCTGAACGGAAAGGCTTCCATTTGGTGGGAAGACCTTAAGAATATGAAAGGGGTCTGTGAGGAGGACCTGTCTTGGAAAAAGTTTGAAAAGTACTTCCGGAAGAAGTATTTTTCGGAAAGATATTTCGACGAAAAGGCTAAAGAGTTTTATGAACTCAAACTGGGGCAACTCACTATAGAGGAATATGTCAACAAATTCCTCGACTTATTGTGATATGTACCCTACATCAAATCAGAGAAGGCGAAGGCGCAACGCTTCATCAGTGGGATACCCAAGGAATATCGAAACCGAATTGAATTCGACGAACCAAATACCTTAGAAGATACTATTCAAAAGGAAACATATTGTCATGAACAATATGGACATCGGGCAGAGTCTCGTGGAGACTGGAGACAGAAGAATGGTTCGAAATTTCAGAAAAAGGGGATCCAATCCTCAGGATTTAAAAACTACAAGAAGAACCCCAGAACGAACTATCCAGCCCAGAGTGTACTCCAGTAGAACTTCCCCTCAGTGGATGAAAATAAAACTTTTGGACCTATACCAGTGAAGACTAATGACCCAAAAAGAGAACCTCTGAAATGTTGGGGTTGCGGAGAAGAGAATCTCCTGAGAGACTGTCGACACCAACAACAGAACAGTCGAAAAGTTTATAAAATTCAGGAAGCGACCACAGTCAATGATGTGGTAAGGAGTGTGTCGCAGATTTATGTAGCCTTGGATAATAACCAAGCTGACCACCAAGCTTCAGTGGTGGAAATAGAAGGTATGATTTTCAACCATCTGGTGTCTATTTTGATTGACCCTGGTTCACATTTGAGTTATATAGCCCCTAAAGTTGTTGATAAGTGTAAGCTACAGCCATGAAAACAAACTAAGCCATGGTTGGTACAGTTAGCCACTGGCACCAAAACAAAGGTGGTAGAGGTCATACCAACCTGCCAGTTAATGTTGGGTGAATTCCCCACCCAAGAAACCCTTAACGTATTACCCCTGGGATCATACGATCTGTTGATTGGTATGGACTGGTTGTCCACCCATAAAGACAAATTGGAATGTTACCATAAAACCTTAGAATGTGTGAGCAAAGAAGGAAAAAGGATAACCCTTCAAGGGATCCAAAAACCTGTCTCGGTGAGGCAAATATCAACCCTGCAAATGAGAAAGTACTACCGAAAAGGATGTCCCCTATATGAAATATAGGTGTTCAAAACAATCGAATGTGATAAACCAAGCCCTGATGATCACCCTATCCTAAGAGAATATAGAGATGTGTTTCCGGTAGAGGTATCGGGTCTACCTCCGAGAAGAGACATTGACTTCTCGATAGAGCTCGCACCAGGAGCAGTGCCGGTGTCTAGGACACCCTACCGGATGAGCATACCTGAGTTAGTTGAACTCAAATTGCAACTGAAAGAAATGATGGATAAGGGTTATATTCGACCCAGCGTGTCCCCATGGGGAGCACCAGTCCTGTTTGTGAAAAAGAAGGATGGCAGCCTTAGACTGTGTATAGATTATAGACAACTTAATAAAGTAACCATAAAGAACAAGTACCCCTTGCCCAGGATCGATGATCTATTTGATTAGTTGGGAGGATCATCGATTTTCTCAAAGATTGACTTGAGTTGGGGATACCATCAAGTCTGAATCAAGGGTGAAGACATCCATAAAACCTCTTTCCGGACACAGTATGGTCACTATGAGTTTGTGGTAGTACCATTCAAGTTAACCAATGCCCCTTCCACTTTCATGTGCTTAATGAACAATGTAATCAGTAAATTTTTAGATAAATTTGTACTAGTTTTTATTGATGACATATTGATCTACTCTAATAATAGAGAAGAACATGAAGAGCATCTTAGACTGGTGCTGCAAGTGCTACGAGAGCATCAGCTCTATGCTAAATTCAACAAATGTGACTTCTTTCAGAAGCAAATACATTACTTGGGACATGTTCTATCCGAGGAAGGGGTAGTAGTAGATCCTGACAAGATCAGGTCTACCATGGAATGGCCTACCCCAAAGGATGTCTCAGACATCAGATCCTTTATGGGATTGGCAGGATACTATAGGATATTTATAAAAGGATTCTCCAAGATTGGTTGTCCAATCACTGCC
>JZKD02S1789869.1:63878-75327 GCA_000966675.3 Picea glauca | reverse complement strand
GATCACTGTGGATTGCGATATTTGTTTGACCAACCAAAGCTCAATGCTAGACAAGCTAGATGGATGGCCCTCCTTAGCGAATTTGATTTTGAAATCAAACACATTAAAGGGAAAGGAAATAGGGTGGTCGATGCCCTTAGCAGAAGCATGAAAATGATTCACTTGGCAGCAGTGAGTACCTGCGAGACAGATGTCAAGAACAGAGTCAGAAATGCACAAGAAACAGATTCCTTCGTTCAGACTGTGACCCTATACCTGCAACAAGAACCCGTTGGAGAAAAATATGAAGGCTACCAGATGACCGAAGTAGGTCTTCTCACTTCCAGAGATAGACTGTACATTCCAAATTGTGACGACTTGAAGAGGTTCATTATGGATGAACTACATAAAAGACCATACACTGGTCACCCAGGATACCATAAAATGATCGCTGCCACCTGGAAACAATTTTATTGGCCTGGATTGAAGAAAGACATAGCCAAATATTTGGCCCAATGCATAGAATGCCAACAAGTTAAAGCAGAACATTGACACCCAGCAGGACTATTACACCCTTTACCCATCCCAGAATGGAAAACCATCTCCATGGATTTTATCACTGGATTACCAACTTCAACCAAACATAATGATGTCATTATGGTGGTGGTGGATAAACTGAGTAAGTACACTCATTTCATCCCCGTCAAATCAACCTGCAAGGCGATAGATATCGCCCAGATATTCATGAAAGAGGTATTCAGACTGCACGGTATGCCAAAAGAGATAGTGTCTGACAGAGACACAAAATTTACTTCCAACTTTTGGAAATCACTGATGGCTAGTTTGGAGACCAAATTGTTGTTCATCACCACCTATCACCCTCAAACCGATGGACAGACAGAAAGAGTGAATCAAATATTAGAGGATATGTTAAGGATGCATGTAATGCATCAACCCAGGAAATGGAAAGACTACCTGCCATTGGTATAATTCGCCTACAACAATGGCTACCAAGCATCCTTAAAGATGAGTCCCTTCGAGGTCCTCTATGGTAGGCTGTGTAATACTCCAATTAGCTGGAGTAATCCTGTAAATAGGATTTCTTTTGGACCCGACATGCTAAAAGAAATGGAACAACAAGTAGCTCAGATAAAACAAAATCTAAAGGTCGCTCAGAACTGACAGAAAAGTTATGTTGATCAAAAGAGAACTCCAAGAGAGTTCAAAATGGGAGACCATGTATATCTCAGAATTAAGCCCAGAAGGAGTTCCCTGAGAATGGGAGCTTGTGCCAAGTTGGCACCCTAGTATTGTGGACCCTTTGAGGTTCTAGATAGAGTGGGACCTGTAGCCTATCGGCTAGCACTTCCTCCCACAATAAAAGCACATAATGTTTTCCATGTTTCATTATTGAGGAAATATGTACATGATGTTAACATATAATTGACTGGTCTGTGATCCAGGTGGAACCGGAGGGAGAATTTCTACCAGAACCCCAATGCATACTGGACAGAAAGGAAACCCCGCTCTGGAATAGAACCATTGCATAGGTCAAGGTGAAGTGGAAACATTTTGGCCCAGATGAGGCTACATGGGAAATGGAGGATGCCATGAGACAGGCATATCCGAATTTGTTTACTTATGTACATGCAATTCATGTTAGTAGATAAGAACATAGAGGACAATGTTCCTTTTTAAGGGGATGGAATTGTAACACCCTGTTTCCCCTAGTTTGTAAAAATAACTAGACTAGCCAAGAACTGTGGCAAACTCATAAATGTGAATATGTGATGTAAATGGACCTTGTGGAAAAGGTCAATAAATGTGAATAACATTATGAATTTATATTGCAGGACTGTTGAGAGGGGATGTGCATAAAAAGAGACCACGATGGTGGTGGAAGGCACCTGGAAAGGTGGCGTTAACTTCCACCGAGAATTAATACCGTATTTGGACTCCACTAGCCCAGAGAACCAAAAGTGGCTCACTGGCCCCGAATTAAATGCCTCGCAGACTGGTAGGTAGATGGATCCTCAGGAATTAATGAGGGATGTGGAGGTGAACCACCCATCCATAGAGCCATCATGACTGGCTAATGCGAGGGTAATCGCGCCACATGCAACCTCGCAAGAGGATAAGGCGTGGGGTAGAAGCGATTGGGGGGAAGACACGAGGGGAGAACTCTGGAAATATGCAGAGTGAGTGATAGTAGAGAGGAAGGATTGCAACCTTCGCTCCTGGTCACTGGCAAACAGAGACGCAGTCTCATAGCATCGTGGTCTCAGCTCGAAGGTGGCTAGTGGTAAATCCACTGGGAGTCACTAAGCCTACGGTTGGGTGGAAATGAGCACCCCTCTCAGCAGTTTCTTGACTCCTGGTGTTATCTATGATAAGTGTTTTGCCTCTGGCATCTTGAAATATATATGTGTGCTTATTCTAATAATTATGCTCATAAGTTGTGAAACTGTGAGTGATTTCATTATAAGAATGATTGTATGGTGTTTTGATCAGTACTAGTAGTTGTATATTTATATAGAAATACTATGTATGGTTTATGTCCTCATGAATTCGTTATTTGTGTGCGTACTGATCCAAATCAGACTTCACGCCTGGCTCTTGGGAGGAAGACATCCTTATACACCTCAGGTAGTACCCTGAGTAATTCTCCCTATAGAAATACCTTCCTTGAAAATCCCATCAAGAACCAGGAAGGCGGTTTTGAAGGCGTAAGGCCTTAGTAACCCTGCATAAGGAGGAACGATCCTCTTGAAAACCGAGATGACAGCATAAGGATGAAGTAACAAATCGATGGATGAGATCTCGTCGGGAGATCTGTGGTCACTCACGACCGTCAGATCAGAGGAAGGAGCTGGAAAGTTAAGTACCTTAACCTTATAGGTATTAATCGACGAACGAGATTTCGTCGAGGAATTTGCGGTCACCCACGACCGTTAGATTAGTAGGAGAAAGTAGGGCGTTAAATGCCTTACCACTTGGTTTTCCTATGTCTTCGTGGGTAGCGAAGAGTTTAGGACCATAGATCCCCAAGGTTCATGAGAGTATCTGGACCATGGATCTTTTCCATGCCCAGGGAGTCGTGGAAGAATGCATGGGTAGGAACCATTATGAGCCGTCATATCTTAGCTAAAAAAACCGACAGTCGTTGGATCTGTCAGGAGTTACCCGAGGGTTAAGACTCTAGTGTATAGTGGAGAAAAACCCCAGAATAGATCTAGGTCGTTCGATTGACAAAGGCCACACGTCAAGAGATCACCCATTTCAGGAAATTGGGAATCGCGGAATCGGGATTCCTGTTGACAAGAGTTCGGGATTTTCTATGGTGAAAAACCCGGGACAGATCTGAGTCGTCCGATTGACGGAGACCACGCGTCGTGAGATCTCCCATTTCGAGAAATCAGGAATCGCGAGATCGGGAGTCCTAGCGACAAGGGATCAATATTTTCCTGGGTGGAAACCCCGGAGCAGTTGTGGACCGTCCGATTTAAGGAAGTGACGTGTTGTGAGATTACCCGTTTTGGGAAAATCGAGGATCGGGGATTCAGGAGTTCCGTTGACAAAAACTCGGGCTCTTGCCTTGACAAATTCTGATCCATAATGTCGGGACACTAGCATCTGGTTAAGTCCCGATGGACGGACAAGATTCCTTCGAGGAATCTCAGGGTCCGTAACGATCGTCCGATGTGAGGAAGAGATGCCAGTTTTACGCCAGGGTGCGAGCGCGCAGTAGGGTAAGTAGCGAACAGATCTGGATGGCCAGAGTCCACCCGCCCAGATGTACGGCTGAGGATGCATTCCGGAGCCCCCTTGCCATTCTACCTTTAATGGGGAGGGGGTTCAGAATTGGACGCACAAATCTCAAACGGTCGAGATTAACTCATCGTGATCAACGACTATCAGATGGATTCTGGAGCCCCCTTGCTATTCTGCCTTTAATCGGGGGGGTCCGGAATAGTGTGACGTGTGCAGTGGGGCCCCTCCTGTCCTGTCGGCTACCGTGTCGCACTTCCCCCTCCGCCACCTGTACTCCACTTAACCGGGCGACGGGGCCCGTTCTCATTGGTTTTTCTCTAGCCCTGTTGGAATTTGTTCCGATTGGCCATTTGCTAACCATGTAGGGATTCGTCCCTATTGGCTGGTCACTAGCCCTGTCGGGGTTCGACAGTTGCAGAGTCGAACAATTTGACATTACTGTAGCACCGAGGCGTGAAATACAAATAGGCACTGCGTTTAATTTAACTGTGATCATGACCCAGGATCACATGGGAACGAAGAGAGAGAGAAAAGAGCTAGCTTTCACTAGGCCCCCATGGATTTTTAGGGCTTCTAATTTGGCAGAAGACCAGAAAAATCCGATTTAGGTAGTGGGTATGTGACAAGAATGAACAAAACATGATGGTCACAAAACTTCAAAACTTTTAAATACAAATGTGTATAACTCAACACATACAATGTATTTATTACGTTGTTATAAGATACATATTGTTTGCCACAAAGGTGTATAACTCAACTCATACAATGTATTTATTACTATGTTATAGGATACATATTGTTTGCCTTGTCTCATAAGAATATGTGATCCATTTATAATATCACATCTTATGGGAATGACCAAAACATAATGGTAACTAATGAATGAACACATTTATATTAAAACCAATTAAACAATCAATGTGAATTATAGAGCAATAATTATCACAAGAATTTCCTAGAAAGATGTTACCAAGAAGAGAACTCCATAAAATAAAATTAGGATAATAAATATATAAATACAAAACTTTTAAATACAAAGGTGTATAACTCAACTCATACAATCTATTTATTACTTTGTTATAGGATACATATCATTTTCCTTATCTCAAAAGAATATGTGACCCATTTATAACATCACATTTTATGGGAATGACCAAAACATAATGGTAACAAAACTTCAAAACTTTTAAATACAAAGATGTATAACTCAACTCATACAATGTATTTATTACTTTGTTATAGGATACATATTGTTTTCCACAAAGGTGTATAACTCAACTCATACGATACATATTGTTTGCCTTATCTCACAAGAATATGTGACCCATTTAGAACATCACATCTTATGGGAATGATCAAAACATAATGGTAACTAATGAATGGACACATTTATATTAAAACCAATTAAACAATCAATGTGAATTATAGAGCAATAATTATCACAAGAATGTCTTAGAAAGATGCTACCAAAAAGAGAACTCCATAAAATAAAATTTGGATAATAAATATATAAATACAAAGGTGTATAACTCAACTTATACAATGTATTTATTACTTTGTTATAGGATACATATTGTTTTCCTTATTTCATAAGAATATGTGACCCATTTATAACATCACATCTTATGGGAATGATCAAAACATAATGGTAACAAAATTTCAAAATACAAAGGTGTATAACTCAACTCATACATTGTATTTATTACTTTGTTATAGGATACATATTGTTTTCCACAAAGGTGTATAACTCAACTCATACAATGTATTTATTACTTTGTTATAGGATACATATCATTTTCCTTATCTCATAAGAATATGTGACCGATTTTTAAAATCACATCTTATGGGAATGACCAAAACATAATGGTAACTCATCAATGAACACATTTATATTAAAACCAATTAAACAATCAATGTGAATTATAAAGCAATAATTATCACAAGAATTTCTTAGAAAGATGCTACCAAGAAGAAAACTCCATAAAATAAAATTGGGATAATAAATATATGAATAGAAAGATAGATTATGGATGTATTTATATGTTTTGAAATATTTTTGTCTTAGAATAATATTTAAAATTGTTTTTTATTGGTTAAAAATTTATTTTTAAGACATAATAAAATAGATTAACAACTCAAGACTTTTGCAAAAATGAAAGTCTTCTCATGCCAATAGATTATGTTAAGTGATGTATTTTTTTTAATAACATTATGAGTTAAACTACATTAAAAATAAAATATATTAATGAATCAATATAGATTATAAAACAGCAATAATGATAATTATCTTAGACTCATGAATAAGTGATGTATTTTTTTTAATAACATTATGAGTTAAACTACATTAAAAATAAAATATATTGATAAATCAATCTAGATTATAAAACAGCAATAATGATAATTATCTTAGACTCATGAATAGTAACAAGTAAAAAAAAGTTCTTACTATCCATTATCAACTTAATTATAATGAATTAAGTAAAAAATATTTTCACTATCCATTAGCAATTTAATTATAATAAATTTTACCACTTTAAAAAGGTTTTTAAATGTCTAAAACAGAATCATAAAGAATAATATAATATTTTAGGAATATTTTAATCTTACATGCATGACTTTATAGTTTAAATAAAATATTGTTGTTGGTAATGCTCTAAATGCAATGTTATTGTTGGCTTGGATGCATGGTTTAATAGTTTAAATAAAATATTGTTGTTGGTAATAGTTTAAATGCAATATTATTGTTCATTTTGATGGTTTTATAGGACATTTTTTTATGTATTTGTTTTATTATTATTAATATTATAAAACAAAGACATAATAAATGTCCTATAAAACCATCCAAGCTAACAATAATATTGCATTTAAAGTATTACTAACAATAATATTTTATTTAAATTATTAAAGCATACATCCAAGCGAACAATAACATTGCATTTAAACCATTATCAACAAAAATATTGTATTTAGATTGTGTGTGTCAATTGGGTTTAGCTTAAGTGGTTTATGTTGATGGGGGTTTTCCCCCACCAAGCTTCAATTTCCACAAGTGGCATGTTGAGCTCTTAAATGAATAAGGTATCAAAAAATCCTCGACTTTCTACAAAATCTGGTTTACCCCAGGTATCATCCTCGAAATGAGGAGAAGTGTCGGGTGGGTTTCCCCGAGATCTATTCCAAGTAAAAAAAATATATGTGTTTGTGTGTGTGATCATTTTAAGTATGGAAAATATTGATTTTTTATAGGTTAAGAGTTAGTATATATTTATAATCACAATGCTTGTATGGAGGGATGGTATAAGGTTTTATAACTTTCATAATTGAGGTTACCATTCTATGGTAATGAAAGAAGATCAAGTAGATTGTTTTTAAGACCATTTGGAAGAAAGGTATATTTTCTCCATGGGGCCATCATTTGTTTCAACTACAGGGTTATCCAACGATGTGAGCACCCATGGGGTTATTCCGACAGTGGATAGGAATATTACAAAATATGCATCAATAGTTGGTTGCTTCCACAAGGAGGAGAATATAATAAGGAAAACCAATAGAAACACAGAGGATTTGTATAACATATATGAAGAGGTTTCATTAAATCCAAGTTTGCAAGGGACATAGAATAGGGCATTCCATAGTGTGGGATTTAATTCCACCTTGGGAGTGAAAAACTTTAATGGTCTTCCTTGGTAGGCTTTGGTGGAACTATGTATGGATCTAAAATTCTTCCTCTAGAAGATATTTTCTTTATCAACTCGATAAATAGGTTTGATAGGCATCATAGGGGTTTTCAAACCCTAATATATCTTGCTTAGCTAAAGTGGAATATTTCGAAAGGTTAGTAGACATTTTAAAAAAAAAACAATGTTAAGGGAGATGTAGTAAACAAGAAAGGAAGGAAGAATTTGGTGAAACCTAAACCAAGGAAGAGAGGTTGAAAGTGTGTCAAATAGAAGAAGAAGAAAATCAGGTTGGAGGTGGGTGAAGATATTAGTATGCACCAAGTTGTGGAATTTTTAGATCAAGCCTTGATTGGTAGGTCCATTGGGCATGAGATTTTAGAGAGGAGTTTGAGGGGCTAGATGGATGAGAAATGGAAGCATATGCATGGCTACCTTCCACAATTCCATGTGTTGATTTGAGGTTAGTTAGCATTCATATCCAAATATAAAGTTGATTCCCCCAAGATCATGGGTAAGTGATGGTTTTGAGGGTCTACTCCACTATCCTTGAAATGGTGGAGTGTGTGTTACTACCCATGAACTAAGAGGTCCTCAACCTAGCTTATGTGGGTGAATTTTTCTAGACTACCATTAGATTTCTAGTCACCAAAAGTGTCTAGAGCCATTGGGCACAACATTAGGTGTTTTTTCAAGGTAGATGATAGTATGTAAAAGTCAAACATGTGCACCATAGCTCAAGTTGTGATATAAGTGGACCTACAAGAAGGTTTAACAAAGGATTTAGAAATCGTGGTGCATGACAAGTTATATTGTCAAGTCATCCATTATGTAGGTGTCATGTTTGATGTGCAAGGTGTCATAAACATGACCATTGGACAGTTGAATATTCTCTTAATTTTACAAAGAAGGTTTCTAAGGAAAAAAAATAATGATGAATAGTGTATTGGGAATGAAAGGTTTATGGATATTACTGAAGAGAAGGTCGAAGGGAAGGATGGAAAGGAATTTTTATAAATGTGGGAGTTTCTAGAGATTGTTCTGAAGTTGGGGGAGGATGTTATAGGTTGCCCCAATTATCAGAAGGGAAAGGAGAAGGTGTAGAAACTGGAGAATATCAATGGCTATAGAAGAAAAAATCAGGCTCAATAGTGCAGAAGATAAATCAAGTAATATCCTCTGAGGAAAATATTAACATAAACTTGAGTAACAATTTTAATGATTTAGTTTACTCTATGAATTTTAAGAAGGGACTTCGAATTTTCTTTAGACTTCGAATTGTAGTTTGGATTGGGGGCTTATAATGTTCTATCTCCTTTCGAAAATAAAGAGGGGGAGACAAATAGATGAGGGATGGAAAGGGGTTTTTTGGTCAAGTTGTTTTGGAAGGACCAATAGATGCAGAGACAAGTTGAATCACTAGATAATCAAGAGAACAAGGGGGGTGAGGGCCTTTGGACACAAATCCATCTCCAATTGTGGAGGAACTAAAGAATCCAAACTAATCTAGATACCCTTGACTAAGATCAAGACAAGTATACCTAAACTAGTTAGAGGAGGGTAAAAAGGGAGGAGTAGGGATGGAAGGCTCCAAAGAGGGAATTAGTGTTGGAAAGGGTAGTAAATATCATATATCTCTTGACAAACACAAATGCAAAAAGTAAATAGAGAAAGGGAAGCAAACTAATTTTAAATGTGGTCCTTAGAGTAGGTAAATCCCTTGAGAAGGTTAACCCATGATATTTGTGTCCTTCAATGTTAGGGGATTAGAAAATCCCTCCAAAAAATAGACCCTATGCAGAGTGGTGTATCTTCAAAAAATTGATGTGATTCGTATTTAGGAAACAATGGATGAAGGGGAAAATATTAAGGGATAATTGTCTTCTTTCATGAAGGAGTGGGATTTTCTATCAATAGACTATGTAGATATATCAAAGGGTTTGGTTACAAGATCAAGAAATAGATCAATGAGACTAATATTCTTTGTGATCCTTGAATCAAGTATAGGAGTAAAGATATTTTCCTTGTAGTTGGGGAAATATTTTTAATTGTCAATATTTATGGTCTATATGAGGAAAGAGTGATTTATTGGGAGAAATTGCTAGAATGAGATTTTGTGAAGAAAAACAATATTATCATGGGTGGGGATCTAAACTTCACCATTCATAGGGAATAAATTTGGGAATTACTTCTCATCTAGAGGTCCCTTTGGATAATTTATTTTTGAATAATTTTGAGGAGGATATATTGGTGGACATGGAACCTATCAAACTAGTTCCCACTTGGATGAAAATAAGAATTAGATATTCTAGTTTTTGGAAAAGACTAGATAGATTTCTAGTCTGAGAATCCTCCATAAATGATCAAGATAGGATCAGAAATTGGGTGAAGGATGGTGGGGAATATAATGATATGCCAGTTTTCCTTTAGATTGAAAAGGAGGATGGAAAACCTCAAAGTCCATTTAAATTCAACTCCACTTGGTTAGACAGTGAAGAATTTATTAATCTAGTCAAATATAATGGAGGCATTTTGATGCTTCCTTAAGGAAGTATGCAAGTAGTGAATCTTCATATAACCTAAAGGAAGATAAAAAAGATTCATATTGTAATGATGACAAATTTATGAAGGATGAGGAGGTCAGAACCTCAATTGAAAGAATGTTTTTTGAATTTTATTATAAGGAGGTTGAAGCTTCTTTTTAGTAGAGGAGTCAAAGGCTAGGTTAAGAGAGATATAACAAAGAAAGATGAATATTCTTGCATAAAATAAGTTGCATCGAAGCTAAATAGAAAATCCTTGTGATTGTCTAAGGGGGGTGAAAAAAATTATGTAGGGTACAGAAAAAAAAATTACAAATACGATATGGGAGATGTAGAGAGAGCATGGATCCAAAGCAAAAACGTTCAAGGAAATTGTTGAGTTCAAAATGGCTAAGGAAGATGATAGAGAAAATATAGCAAAATTGTTAATATGACTACATATTTCCCAAGGTTTGTAGATTATGTAGCTAATGAAAAATTGATGAACTAAATCTCTTTAGAAGAACTTAAAGTAGTTTTGCATGGTTTTCAAAAGGATAAAAGATCAATCCAAATGGTTAGATAGTGGATATTTTTTCTGGTTTTTATGAATTTATAGGAGAATATTTATTAAATATACTTGAGGAATTTAGAAGCATGGGAAGGATGTTGGGAGCCTCTGATGCTATTTTTATTTATTTAATCCCAAAAAAAGATAATATAGCTTCCTTTGATGAGTTTAGACCCATTTGTCTATGCAACCGTATATACTAGATCATAGCAAAGATTAGGCTTTACAAATAAAAAATTGTATATTTGAGTCTATCTCATGGAATAGTTTGGATTCCTTAATGGGAGGAAAATTCATGATGCTATAGGAGTGGCTAAAGAACGATTGCATAGTGTCAAAATAAGATAATTGTCATACATAGTCTTAAAGATATACCTCTTTGAGGCTTATGATAGATCCAACTAGATATATCTAGCATTAATGATCATTCACATCAATTTTAGTTTCCATTTGGTAAATTGGATCGTGGGATGCCTCCCTCAATTTATTTGTAGTCCTAATCAATGGATCAACATCTTAATTTTCCAAATTGTCTAAGGGACTTAGGAAAGGGTGTGCCTTGTCTTACCTTTTATTATTGATCATAAGAGAAGGGATAAGAAATGATTTACTATAAAAAAGAAGGGCAAGTATTTTAAAAGGTAGAAATATTGGAAGAACGTTGTTCTTAACTCATTTGAATTCTTTTGATGATGTATTATTGTTTTATGATGGCTCTAGAATAGTTGTAAATTAGTTAAAATAAATTTTTGACTTATACTATTGTGCTAATAATATGATGATTAAAATGAAAAAGTACATTAGTTCTTTTAATGGTTTGATGAGGACCAAGTTAGGGAAATCCAACAATTCTTCTCTTATTATTTTTATGATTTCCAAGTAGGCCTAAACTACTTAGGTTTTTTTTATATAACCAATGGAAATGGGGT
>JZKD02S1789869.1:20885-42489 GCA_000966675.3 Picea glauca | reverse complement strand
CCATCCTTTCCCCTTCCTTCCACCCAAGAATATACGAGAGATAATAAAACTTCACATTAAATCATCACCATCAACCAATCATCACATAGAACCTAATAATGCTTCCTGAGACTTCCTCAATTTCTGAAATTCTTAAATTCTTGGAGTACTCAGATCCTGTAGATAACATTAATCAATTTATTCTCTGAAACTCCTCCAAGTTTCACTCCTTGAATCCTCCCCAAAAAGAAGTTATAGAAAGAATGGTAGACTTTATTCAATTATGGTCTATTTAGGAGAGTGAACTTGCACAGAATGCCCCACGCTCAATATTTAACATACAATTCTAAAAATCACACACAAGAAACTAAAGTATGTACTATTTCCAATGCAATTTTTCCCATGTCATTTGGATTCATGATGAATAAGTTATGATTGTTTTACCCGAAACATTTGTTTATTGACTAGCTTCAGGACTAGTCACAAACCCTATCTTCCACAGAGTGTATCTCCATAATTATAGCGAATCAAGAGCTGAAATTTTTACCACAGGTACCTTGATATGTCTTCTCAATACCATAGCAATTTCACCATTTGAATCTTTATAGAAAAAAAAGGTATAGAAAAAATGGTAAGATGACTTGAAAATAACATACCTTAGAACACATCACCAAAAGACTTCATCCTCCCTTGAAATCTAGCCTTATTTACTTCTGATTTCCTCTGAAATTTGACTTGTGTATCAAATGAATGTATAATGATATTTATTTATATCATTTATTTCACTTTATTTTAACATTAGGGCCGACCTGACACTTTCTTATTTTGTAATTCTTTTCTTTAATTATCTTCAGGGCCTACATGTACTTCCTTCTTCAATTCACTTTGTCATATTCAAAAATTCATTTCTCCTCAAACATGAGGATCCACGTGACGTTCCACATACCACCAGAAACAACATGATGTATACTATCCATCGATGGGTTTTGTATATGCATGTGCATTTTCCTTCTGTCCAAATACCTTCATCAATCGTGCGGTCCAAAACCCATGACTAGGGTTGACATCAATGACAACAACCAATATTCCAACACTATCCTTACGAATAGGTGTCCACCCAAAATTGGTCGTCTGCAATGTTGGTTGTGTGATTCAGTTAACCGTTACCAAAATGGTGAGATGTTTTCAGAGGATGCGTATCACTCAAAACCTGTCGTGAAGGACAATGTTGCTCGTTAACATTTATTTTCTTGTGCGAAGGCGAGAGCCATATGCACTTCTTGTTCAGCTTCTCTGCCATCTCTAGGATACTCTGTGTGCCCTTCCCTTGCTAGCCTTTGCACTTCCCGTGGCTGGAAAATAACGTTATGAGAATTATTAAGCTGTCTTTTTAGCCACATCACGCTCCCTCTGTGACTTTGTGTAGTTGATGACTTAGTGGTATTTGTCACTAGTTGTCATTTTAATTATCTATTTTCCTGATAAAGCTCAGAAATAGCCATCTTTGCCTACTTCAGCTGTTGAGATGGTGTTTCCTCATTCGTCCCCGTGGCTTTCACCTTCGTGACCTCCTCGTTCTTTCTCAACCTTCATAATAAAACGATAATAAATGTGGCACTTACCGACACGACCTTTATTTAACCACTTGACTCGACAAGGCTACGTAGAGACTGGTTTCTTAACGGGATTTGACCTCCGGGAAAAGACAAGTCGATACCACATATACAGTTCTCAATTCTGACACCCTTTCCCCTTTCCAAGGGACAACCAGCCATTTTTTGACTTCAGCATCACAGTATCACATACCTGACTTCACATGTTTGGGCGCATGGATCACTACGTGACTTGGAATCGAATCTAAATGGAAAGAAAGGTGGCAGCGCTAACAGTTGGCTCCAACGGGGATGTTATCCTCCCTATGAGGTAGCAAAGAACAGTAGACCAAGTGCCTGACCATTGGGCTTTATTTAATGTCTAGATACTAAGTAATAAAAATGACGGATGGAAAAGAAAACAACTAGACTCAATGACACAACTTTTAAGACTTCAGCATAAACTCAAGGCCTTCACTTAAGGCTTCAACTTCCTGTTGACGTACTGACTCGACTCAAATTTAGCGACTATTTACAATGACAAATGACTCAAACATAATTTATTACATCAGGTAGCATTTGAGGAACCTATCGTTTACAGGCCCCCAACCAAGGCATTCCCCATCCGACCCTATCAGGAAAAAAACATTGTCTCTACAGCACGTGCTGACTCTATATGGTCCTGTCCAAAGGTGATCGAATTTTCCATTTTTCCCTTTTCCTTTATTTTGTGCATCCCATCTCAGCACCAGATCTCCCACTTGAAGATCTTCATGCTTGGAGTGTTTGTCGAAAGTTTTCTTTATCCTCTCCTGGTGAATTTAAGATCGATTATACACATGATCCCTCGCCTATTGGGTGTGGATCAACTGGTTTATCCTTCTTTGTGCATCATCTGGTTCGGCCTCTTTCTCTTGCAACAGTTTCCTGACAGGCAATCCCAGTGCAGTAGGGAAAATCATGTCTACACTGTAAATGATCTGGAATGGTGATGTTGATATGGAATTTTAGGTGGTGATCCGATCTTCCCACAACACGTGGATAAGATTCTTATGCCACGCTCTCTTATTTTCTTGAAAGAGCCTTTTGATGATTCTGGTCACGCTCTTATTCGAGGATTATGCTAACCCATTTCCCTGTGGGTAATATGTTGTGGAATGTCCCAAGGTTATATTATAGTCCTGACAGAACTTCTCCATCCTTTTAGACTTGAATGTGACCACATTATCCGTTATGATCTTAACAGGACATCCAAACCTTGATAAAATGTTTGTCTCAAGGAACTGTATGATGACCGCATCAGTGGCTTTCTTTGTAGGGACTGCCTCAATCCACTTCATGAAATAATCGGTGGCCATGAGTATCCATTTGTGTTGCACAGAGGACAGCAGGTTTATCTCACCTATGAAATCCAAGCCCCACTGCATGAAAGGCGCCTCAAATGAGATTGGATTTAACAGCAGAGGTTGTAGCTTCCTTCTCCTGTCAAAAATTTGGCATTCATGGCAGCTGGAGACCTCTTTATATACGTCAGTGAAAAGAGTCATCCAGTAATAACCTACCCTCAGGATCTTGTGCGCAGTGGTCTTCCAATAATGGATCCCTCTGCAGTATCCTTTGTGAAACTCCCGTATGGATCGCTTCACCTCGTCTTCCAGCAAACATCTTAGCAGTATTCCTCCGGGATCTTTTCAATATAGCGAATTATCCAAAACGTAGAAATTGACCGCCTTAAGCTTGAGGAATCTAAATTTAGTATTGCTCACATGTGGAGGGGCCTGGAGATTTTATAAAATGTATATGATGTATGTATACCACCGCAAATCAACGAAATGCTGAGGTACTTGCATCTTTTTCTTCTTGAGGGCCCTCCGAAAAATCAGCAATGAAATTTATACCCACAGCGTCGTAGTCTGACTACGCCATTAGCTTCATGAGGCCCTAGCCCTTGACCAGCCTTGTCGGCTTGATCACAAGGTTGTATTCTAACATGGAGGCTATCCACTTTCCTCTCCTTCCTTCTGGGTCGCGCTGGGTAAGGATGTCCTTTACCGAACTGTTGGGCACGCAGGCGATGACGTGTGAGTGAAAAATATACATCCTGAATTCCTTTAGAGCCTTTACTAAAACATACAGATGCTTTTCCATAATGTCATACCTTAGGGGAGCATCACGCAGTGTTCAGCTGAAGTAGGCTATGGGTTTCTTGAAATCTTGCTTGTCCTTCTGCAAAAGTACTCCAGCAATAGTATGCTCCGAGGCAAATGAAAAAAGGAGAAAATATTTCATAAAGTCTAGGATGGCCAGCATAGGGGCTTTAGTCACAGCCACTTTGATGTCTTCAAAGGAATTCTTGGCCTATGGGTTCCACTTAATCTCGTTTCCTTTCTTTATGGTTTCCGCCAGGTTTGGGGTACACCTTCTCAGAAAATTTACCTTACCTATGAATGATTGTACCTCTGTTTTGTTGTGCGGGGTACCGATCTTCAAAATCCCTTCAACCCGGTTAGGGTCTATTTTAATTCCTTCTTTGGAAATGATGTGCCCCAAAAGATTGCCTTCCTCTACCACGAAATGAGATTTCTTCGGATTCGGTGATATACCGAACTTTCTGCACTTTTGAAAAACTCTTTTCAGGTGCTCGAGGTGTTGTTTATCATAGGTAGAGTACACTGTGATGTCGCCAAGGTAAATCATGATGAATTTATCCTTTTCATCAGCGAAAGCAATGTCCATCGCCCTCTGAAAAGTGGCACCAACGTTCATTAGTCCGAACAGCATCTTAGCATACATGAATGTTCCCCACGGAGTGGTGAAAGTTGTCTTCTCTCTGTCGTCCGGGTGAACCATGATTTGGTTATACCCTAAGAAACCGTCCAACATGGACATCCTTTGGGATCCCACTACCTTTTGCAAGATGTAGTCCATTTTGGGGAGGGGGTAGTGGTCTTCAAGGGACACCTTATTCAAATTTTGGAAATCTACGCATAGAATAATTTCGTCGCTTTTCTTTCTCACAAGTACTAAGTTAGCTACCCACTTTGAGAATCTTAAAGAAACAATGATTTTGGCATCGAAGAGATTGTTTACCTCTTTCTCGATCAGCGGTAGTAACAAGAGGTTTATCCATCTCAACTTTTGTTTGAAAGGATTATGGTCTTCCTTGAGAGGGATAACATGCTAGATTACCTTTGTGTCGTACACTTTCAGATCAACGTAGCTCCACGCGAAGACATCTGGGAAGTCCTTCATGAGTTTTAAGTAATCCTACTTGACCTCTGGACTAAGATTTTTTGATAAATTTACCATCTTTGGCTCTACCTTGGTCCTGATGTTGTAGTATTCCACGTCTTCTACGCTTGCAGTGATCTTGGGATTCTTAGACAAATCATTTTTGTCAAACCTCTTTTCTCGTGACACCAACCCCTTCGGAATGATGTTATTTTTTAGTTGAATTATATCCATTCCCGCAATATGGTTTTGGAAAGGGTCATAGTCACTGTGCGCGTCTCCGCACTCCTCTTCGTCGTCACAATATTCCCCGTCGAGGTTTGTGTTAGTGAACTCGTCGCTCATGAGGAGGAACCTTTCAACCTATTTATCATCCTCAAACACCTACCAGTGTTTGATGTTATCAGGTACTGTCAGCATGTGCTTGACCTCAATTTCATATCTTTTGTCTGGGAGAGAGGGGATCTTGAAAACTGAGGCTGAGTTGGCCAATGCATCGGTGATTTGATTATGTTCCCTGGGGATAGCGGTCAGGTCATATTCTGAAAAACCTCCGAGAAGATCCAGAGCCAGATTTATGTAAGCGCACAGTCTGGGATGCTTGGTCTGGTACATGCCCTTGACCTTATTTATGATCAGCTCAGAATATCCATGCACTGCTATCCTCTATGCGCCTAGTTCTTTCAAAATTTGAAGGCCAAGAATTAGCGCTTCATACTCCGCCACATTGTTGGTGCATTCAAACACGATCTTCTACGAATGAAACTTCATGCTTTTCTTAGGGTGGCTTACCCATATGCCAGCCCTACCTCCCTCTTGGCTGACTGCGCCATCGAAACTCATGTTCCACACCCCATCTTCCACGCAGTCTTCTGGGTCGTTGTGCTCTATTATTTCCTGTGTGGTTTCATCATCGACTATCATGGTGGTCATCAATCCTTCTTCCCCGAAGCCAATATCATTGTAGAAAATAGACGATCCCAACTTTGGTGTCGACAACGTATATAGAATGGTTGTGGGGCTGCATTTTTCTGCTCACCATATATTTCAACAGGACTTCCCTATACAACCTTTTTTCATGGCCAAACACATGGATAGTGGCATAGGTCATGTCCATATGCAATATGCCTTTCAGCTTCATGACCCATGATCTTGAGAGCAGCATGCCAAACTTTGCAGGTATTTCTACGATGACTATGTCCATGACCATGTTCTTGGTAGGGATTTGGGCCAACGATATGACCATGTCTTTGATTAGGCCAAACATTTGACTTTCCTTGAATTGAAAGAGAAAAGGTATTTATACGATCTGGTGACCTCTAGTCCCATCTTATCCATGACCACCTTCGGCATGAGATTATGTGATATGCCAGAATCAATCATGGCATTATGTAATTTCAGATCATGGATCTTTAAACTGACATAAAAGGGGGGAACATCTTCCTCATCGCTCGTCTCTTCGACACGTGGACCAAACAAAATGGCGGGGTGGTCATCTCGAACGTTCAGAGTATCGAGGGCCCCTCCTTTTTTCAGCATCTTTATGATTTATTCTCGATACTCACCCTTTCTAATAATCTCATTGAATGGGATAGAGACTTTGATTTTTTCCATTTCGTGTTCTAAATTGAAAGGGGAGCAGGTTTTCTCTACCGCTTTTCCGCTCGTTTCCCGACCTGTCTCTGGGGAATTTTTGGGGATTTCCTGTTTCGACTTCATTTTCTCAGCTGCATCCTTGGCCATGTCATCTGGTCTCGATTGGCTCGTGGAGGGTGCGTCCATTGTAGGCCCCTTTGCGGAGTCTGTTTGTTTCAGCTCGGCAGGTGCATATTTACTCCGTAGGTTATACTTCTTCTAAAACTGCATGATAGTGTTCTGATAACCTTTCTTAAATCCATCTATCTCCCAAGACGATGCACCATCTGTCTCAAGTATCCGTCATTGGTTTCTAGTGTGAAGTCTTCGTTTTGGATCATATATCGATCATGTTCTCTTTTTGTCAAGAAAACACGTGGGTTTTTATCATCACAACAGTGCATCTGGTCGTCGAAAGACTGGTCGAAATCCTTTTCCGCATAGTTGTTCTGGAAAGGGGGCCTTGTCTGCTAGTCACCTGGGTCCTGCTACTTGATTTGAGGTATCTGACCCCTTCGGATATTTTGATTTATGGGTTGTGGGTCGTTTTGGTCTCATGCAGCAGGTCTGTTCCCCACGGACATCAGTTCCATCAACGTTTCCATGGTTTTCATAATCATATCGAACCTTTCGTCTGAGGACCATGATGTCAATGGTTGTGCATCTCCCTGATGTCTTTTTTTGCTCCGATTGAACTTCGACTTGATTTTTCCCGATGCCATCATGTTCACCTCAACCTTGACAACGTTACTCATTATGGCATCCAGGTTTTCTGACCTTCTTTCTCTCAATAGTAGAGAAAAGTCATTATCGAACGAATCTGCGTACCACAGTTGTGCAACATCGGGCGGGGGTTTTACTTCAACAGGTATGGATTTGTATATTTTAAGAAAACAAGCCGATAAATCTTGCACCGTTTCCTCTGGTGCTTTCTTATGTTATTGTATTGCGTCAACAACTGCAAAGGGTTATTCTTGTCCCCCCATTTACTTAGGAAGGATCTTTCAAATGTCACGAAGTCCTGAATGTTAGCGGGTGGGAGGGCCTTAAACCACTTTATTACGTCTCCTGAAAGGATTTGCACAAAAATCCTCATCTTTGAACAGCGTAATCTACCTCCTCCAAGACAACAAAGTCATTAAACCAGTCCAGGTGTTTCTCAGAGGAAACATCTCCCTCAACATCATAGAGTCTAATTCTTTGGCTATAATTCTGAGGTAAGTCATGCAACTGGGCTGGCAGGACGAGGGTGGTGAATCTAGCAACCATATCCCTAGGAGGATTCGTATTTTGGGAGGTGTTATTTGTCACTAGGGCTGGAAAGTTTTTTGGGTTGAAGACAGTCTCGTCCAAAATGGTATCTGACTTGGACCTAAACATAGTTTGTTAGAAAATGCTGTCAAACTCTAGGTCGCCACTGATTTGTGCATCGTCTTTGGGCAAGGACAGACTTATGTCCAAGAAATAGAACAGGTCCGGCGCCTGCTCTCTATCCTTGTGCAAAATCCTCTCTGGGTCGTATATAGGCTCAGAGGGGTTTGGGTCAGGATTCGCTTTGGTGTAAAAGGTATTTGGAGCCAAGTTTCCTAAATAGTGCTACTTGGGGGGCCATTGGTTTGTTTGGACTGGATTTTCCAGGGTAAATATTTTAGTTGATATGGGTGTTTGTCCCTTTGTTACCCTTGGGGGTCAAACTGCACGTTTGTTGTTCTCCCGGGGAAGCGTTTTTCAACTTCCTCCCCGGCAATGGCGCCAAAATGTTAGCACTCCGTAAATATATTTGGATGATGAACATATGATGAAGGTAACTTTTTCAACCAACTTTGAGACCCAAAACTAGCCTTTTGGATCTGGAGAGGGCTCTCTCAGAAATGGCACAGTCTCCGCGTGGGATATGGCTTTACGAATGATGGCTAGATTTTAAAACTGGTGATGAAATGATTCTGGTTATATTGGCGTGGTTAAGTAAAACTCGGGCTATGAGGTCAATATGAGGAAGAGACGGATCCAATGACTCAGTGACTAGATTCGAGAGGAAAAGTCTAGGTGAGCAACAGCGTTCAGTGTTAATCGTAAAGTGTGGTGGGATAAAAATAGAGGGAGAGAACTCAAGAGTGTCATTGTGGATGAATTCGGAGTTAGCTTGAGAAGAAAACACTTTGTCTAAGTGGCGCGAACAAGGGGCGCAGTACAGCGAATCTGCAGGTTCAAAAATTCATTCCAAAATAAATGATATGAGATATGAAATTAAAGATAACAGGAAAGAACATACGCAGAGAAAGAAACACAATACATCCAACTATTGCAACTAGAATCTTTACATCAAAATGCAAGACCTTTGCATTAAGTTTCTGTCAAAAAACACTTAGACTTATTACAATAGCATTTGTTTCTTAAAATTTCCAAACAACCCTGGTTACATCGAAAAGATGGAATATATAAACTAGGGTGCCACTTGGGTTTCCCTCTACTCTAACTGCTAACTCTAGACTAGGAAAAACCATGCCACATGCGCAAGAAACTCTTTGCATGGCACCATCCAAAAATAGGCAACAATCATGCATGTCTATTAGTAATCATCTTCAAGATTCACCATGAGATCAGATCATTGATCAAGACCCAGCGTAGGGAAAAAATGTGTTGTTGTGTCCCTCGATCACCTATCCTTATGAACCTTCTTCAATGTTGGTTTCGCCTCCCGTTACACACCTATTTGTTGGGAGTTGCGCACCGAAAATGGCTGTGTGATTCCCGTGACCATTACCAAAATGGTGAGATGTTTTCAGATGATGTGTATCACTCAAAATATGTCATGAAGGACAACGTCGCTCGTTAAGCTTTCTTTTCTTGTGCGAAGGAAAGAGAAATATGGACTTCTTGTTCAGTTGCTCCACTATCTTCAAGATACTCTGCATGCCCTTCCCCTGCTAGCCTTTACGCTTCCCGCAACTGGACAATAACGTTATGAGCCTCCTTAAGCTGCATTTTCAGCCACGTCACGCTCCCTCTGTGACTCTGTGCAATTGATGCCTTCGCAGTCTTTGTCGCTAGCTGTCATTTTAATTCTTTGTTTTCTTGATAAATCTCAGCAATATCCATCTTTGCCTGCTTCAGCTGCTAAGATGGTGTTTCCTCATTTGTCCCCATGGATTTTGCCTTCGTGACCTCCTCGTTCTTTCTCGACCTTCATAATAAAACGATAATAACTGTAGCACTTTTCGACGCGACCTTTATTTAACCACTTGACTTGACAAGGGTACGTATAAACTGATTTCTTAATAGGATTCTACCTCCGAGAAAAGAAAATCCAGTACCACGTACACAGTTCTCAATTCTGAAACCCTTTCCCCTTTCCAAGGGCCAACTGGCCATTTGCTGACTTCAGCATCACGATATTACGTACCTAACTTCACATGTTTTGGAGCATGGATCACTACGTGACTTAGAATCAACTCTAAATGGAAAGAAATGTGGCGGCGCTAACAGAATCAGTGGAGGAATCTGAATGGATCAGTCTCATGGTAGTCTAGGAAAATAAGAAAGAGGGGATAGGGATTTGTGTATATTTGAGGAAATTAAATGATGCTTTCTTACATGATCATTTCCCTACCCATTTTACAGATGAGGTCTTGGATAATGTGGGAGGCCATGAAGCATATTCATTCACATATGGATTCTCAGGTTACCATCAGATCAAAATATCTCAAGAGGACAGGTATAAGACTGCCTTTCTTATAGAATGGGGATCCTACCAATATATAGCATGCCCTTTGGATTGAAGAATGAACCAACTATATTTTCAAAGGTCGTCATAGCTACTTTTAAGGAGTTCATACATCAATTTTTAGAACTATATCTGGATGACTGGACTCTGTTTAGTCTTTTGAAATATCATGTAGAAGTTTAAATACTAATGTTGGAAATATGCAGGCAATGTCAAATATCACTAAACATCAAGAAATGCATTTTTGGCACACCTTTTTGGATATTGTTGGGACATATAGTGTGCAGATAGGGTTTACTAGTTGACCCTGTTAAGTTTGTTGTAACTATGGAATTACCACCACCAAAGTCAGTGCGCCAGTTAAGAACCACATTGGGACATACAAGGTACTACAGGAATTTTATTAAAGGGTATGCACAGATTACTGCTCTGATGGAAAAGTTGTTGAAGAAGGACACCAGATTTCAGTGGAATGAGGATTGTCAGCAGGGATTGGATACCTTGAAGGAGAAGATGGCGACAACACCTATATTAGTGTTTCCATATTTGGAAAAGACAATTCATGTGGATGTAGATGCATCAACAATAGTAATTGTAGTAATTATGGCGCATCCAAGAGCAGGGGACCTAGATCATCCTATAGCCTTTGCAAGCAGGAAGTTATCAAAATATGAGTAGAATTACAACACCACATAAAGAGAAGGCCTAGACATGGTATATGCACTTCAGAAATTCAGACATTATTTATTGGGAAAGCATTTTAAAATGTTCACAGATCATTTTTCCCTCAAATATCTAGTCAACAAGCTAGTGCTAGGGGGGAGGATCTGTAGATGGTTATTATTATTCCAAGAATTTTATTTTGAAGTAATAGTCAAAATAGGGAAGTTGAATGCAGGACCTGATCACTTTTCAATGCTAACCAATGGAGAATAACCTACTAACTTGGAAGACAAATTCCCTGATGCACAGTTATTTTCAGTACAAGTAGTTGATGAATACTTCGCTAATTTAATTGAATTCTTAAGTATAGGAGTTGCACCAAAGGAGTATAGTATTGTGCAGAAGAAAATTTTGGTAGTCATAGCAGCAGAATATCAACTCATTGCAAGTCATTTATACAAGATGTGCGTAGACAACATCTTCAGAAGGTGTGTATTGGAACATGAACGGCCCATGGTTTTAGCAAAAGCTCATGAAGATATAGCTAGAGGACACTATGATGGAAAAGATACCATGCAAAAGGTATTACACGCAATTTTATGTTGGCCAACATTGCATAAAGATACGAAGGAATATTTCCATAACTGTGATTTCTATCAGAGTTGGAAAACCCAACAAGAGGGATGAGATGCACCTAAGACCACAAGTAACTCTTCAGGTATTTAACAAAGGGGAAATATATTTTTTTGGGCCTATTAATCCACCAATAATAAGGTCAAGAGCTAGATATATCATTACTGTGACAGAAGACTTAACTTGACGGGTAAAAGCAACATCATTCAAGGATTGCAGCATAGAAACAACAACAGACTTCTTATTTGAGCAAGTGATCACAAGAATTGGATTTCCCAGGATTCTTATGAGTGACCAAGGCACCCATTTTTTAATAGTACCATCAAGGCTACGACTGAGGAGTTTGAATTCTATCACCAGAAGAGTACACCATATCATCCTCAAGAAAATGGGATAGTGGAAGATTTCAACAAGATTTTGGAGAATTCCTTGACAAAGATCTGCAATGTTAACGGAGATGATTGGGATTTAAAAATAACAATAGTACTATGGTCATTAAGGACCACATGCAAGAAGTTGACAGAACAGACACCATTCATATTGGTGTATGGAAAAGAAGCAGTGGTGCCATTAGAATTTCTAGTACCTGGTATGCACATAGCAGCAATTACCAATATGGCAGAAAGAGGTGTAGTACAAGCTAGGTTAAGTCAACTAATGGAAATGGAAGAAGACGGAATTCCGGCAAGATTCCACCAAGAGGTCCAGAAAGAAAGGGACAAAGCCTGGCATGATAGACACATAAAGAAGAGATTTAAGGAGGGAGACTTATTTCTCCTACATGATAATAAGTTTTTGCAACATCTTAGTAAGTTTAGAATGCATTGGCTAGGGCCATATGAAGTCAAGAATGTCACAGATGGAGGATCTTTGCAGCTAAAGGACTTGGGAGGAACATAAATGAAAGGAATTGTGAATGGTAGTCGACTGAAATTGTATAGGGATAGTCAACCTACAAGCTCTCAATAGTCACAGGGTAGTAACGAAGCCATGTATATAGTGTACTATAGTAGATATTAGGAGAGAAAAACTTATAAAAAAATAATAAAAAGGAGAAAAAGAAGAAAAAGGAATACAAAAAAATAGAAAAAGAAGAAAAATTCAAAAACAGGAGGAAGTTGGTTGAACAGAAAGAACAAGGAGAAAGTCACACATAGAAACTAATGTGACAAAATGGAAATACAGCGCATGGGAAAAAATTGGACACTGCGCAAATGCACAGAAAAAGTGAAAATACGGCTAAACAGTTATGACCGGGTCTATAAAGTGAGGAAATAATGGGTTAGCTTGACACTTAGCAATTTTTTATCACAGAACCAGTTATAAGTGTGTGACCTAGGAATAATTGTGCGAAGAAGAGGGAAATTTTCATCTAGCTATAAAATACTAAACACATTTGTAGAGAGAATAGATCTAGCTATAAAGTACTAAACACATTTGTAGAGAGAAATTGAGAAAGAAGAAGGAGAGAAAGCATAGAAGAATTTTCATTAACCGTTGTGAATAATGAATAATTTACACATGATATACTATATATAACTCAATGAGTGTGCACTGGAGGAGAACCAATGTGCCATAGTGGTGGTCTAGAGTGATATGGACACACACCAGTAGTTACAGGAGTGAACTGCCACCTATTCTAGTCTCTCAGGTAGCGACGGGAGTGAACTGCCACCTAGTTGAGTTAACTAGTTAACTAACTGAATAGAGAGTCATGAGGAGTTAACTCAAGGAATCAAGGGTAATGCGTCAGTCTACTGATGATACCAATGCAAGTGTGCATTAGTTGTTGATTATTCCAATGTTACATGCTGACAAAACCAATGCAACATCTAAACTCAACTCAACTAGTCAAACTGAAGTGTCAACTGAAAGAGAATATTCTCCATGTAGAATATTCTCCCCTAAAATATAGGAGACTGGATGATGACTAATAAACAAGGAAAAACCTTAGGAAAAGAAATCCTAGGTGTGTGTGAAGTAACTCCAACACCCCCTTGAACATCACTATGGTGAAAATAAAGAATGGGTCTCGGCAACGAGGCCATGTTAGGTACCCAAATACAAAAGATACACTGAAATAAAGTGAGGAAAGAGGGAAAACATCATGGGAAAACCCCCCCCCTCAAGGTACAATGTATGTAAAAAGAAGAACTACAATTGCTAGGAAATTGTGTCCTGGATGGTTGTGTTAACTACCCCTCTGTACTATGCCTCGGCTGAAGATAGAGAAATGGCATCTTGCTTCTTGCTCGACCAACAGATAGGCCCGAAACCAAGACTTAGTGAGTAACCAGATGTGGACCTGCAATCAATGTTATCACCATCCCAGTTGGAATCAGTAAAATCGATAAGATCTAATGTAGAGACTATTGCATAATGAATCCCAAAGGTTATGGTGCCATGTGTGTATCGAAGGATACGCTTTGTATCCTTCCAATGTAGCTCATGCAGCTCCTCCATGAACCTAGAAACTGCGCCAACTGCATATGCGAAGTCTAGTCTGGAGTGTGTGAGATACAACAACCTCCCCACTAGCTATCTATAGAATGTGTTGTCAACCAGTGGAGTCTCCCCACCATCCTCAAGTTTGACTTCTGATAGGAAAGGAGTCGAAGCAGACTTGCAGACTTTCATGTGAAATATCTCAAAGATATCTTGTGCATACTTGGCCTGAGACAATTTGATGCCTGATGCATCCTGACTGATCTCGAGTCCAAGGAAGAAGTGTAGCGGACCCATGTCCATCATCAAAAACCTATCATGTAGAATCCTCTTGATTGCATCAATCAATGAAGTCAAGCAACCGGTGATCAACAAATCATCAACGTACAGAACTAAGAGTAAAATTGAATCAATCATCCTGATCATGTAGACATGCGGGTCTGATTTACAATGTACAAATTATTGTGACAACAGGTAGGAGTCCATCTTGGCATACCATTCCCTCGGAGCCTGCTTGAGGCCATAAAGGGACTTATTCAATCGATAAACCAAAGATGATTTTTGCATAAATCCCTATGGATACTCCATTTAAATATCATCAGATAGATCATCATGAAGAAATGAATTCTTCACGTCCATCTGATGGACTTCCCATCCTTTGTTTGTCGCAATGGCAAGTGCCAATCGTATGGAATATGTCTTCACTACTGGAGTGAAGGTCTCATCATAGTCAATACCATGAACCTCCTGAAATCCTTTGGAAACAAGCCTGGCTCTATATCTACTGATATGTCCATCCGTTGCACTCTTGATCCTATAGAACCATCTTCATCTAACAAGTTACCTCCTAGAAGGAAGGGGAACCAGATCCCAAGTCTGGTTCTCAAGGAGGGAGTTGTACTCCTCCTACATGGGATATTCCCAAAAGGGATTTCTAGCAGCGTCACAATAAGACTGTGGATCTAAAGAATGGACAAGGAAAAGATGCCTGGAGGGAAATGGTTCAGTATCAGTGAGTGCAACAGGAGGCTCCTCGAAATCATATCAAGTCCTCATAATGTCGGTTGGATCACCAACGAGATCCCCTGCATCTTGATGAGTAGTTTGTGCCCACTTGGGCCTCTGCTTTGGCTTTGCAACTGCACCTGGATGCTCTAACTCTGCATCTAAATATACTAACTCTGAATCTGAATCATTTGAGTCCTCTAAATTATAAATCTCGTCTAAAGAAGAGTCAGCATGTGCATGCTCATCATCTTGGACAGGTGGAAGAATGAAGGTGTCTGCATGTGGCTGTTGAGGTGAATGTGATACACTTTCCTCGAATTGGACACTTCACTCAATGATGAGCTGATACAAAGAAAGATCAATAAGCTTATATTCCTTCACACTGTCAGGGTAGCCAAAAAAAAATCACTCAGTGCTCTTTAGATCAAGTGCCTTCCTCTTTTTAGAGGGAATCTGGGCCCATGCACATGAACCGAAAATGTGAAAGTGGGTCACTTCCAGTTTAAGGTCGCTCCAAGACTCGTAGGGGGTCTTATCCTTGACATATCTATGGGGATATCTATTTTGGATGTATGTTTCACAATTAAGTGCTTCAGCCTATAGTCTCTGTGGTAGTGACTTTTCATGCAGCATGAAATATGCCATATCCTTTAGAGATCTATTTTTCCGCTCAGCAACTCTGTTTTTTTGCGGAGTATAGGGAATTGTGTGCTGCAAATGAATCCCTTCTTCATGGAAAATATTATGGATCTCATGATTTACATACTCTCCCCCATTATCATTTTGGAGTACTTTGATCCTCTTTTCGGATTGTGTCTCAACCAGGGCTTTGAAATCTTTGAGGTGTTGAAAGACCTCGGATTTTTGCCTAAGAAATTAGATCCATGTAAAACGTGAGAAATCATCAACAAAAAAGAGAACAAACCTCTCTTTCCTAATGGATGGATGCAGGAAGGGACCCATAAGGTCACTGTGGATCAGATCTAAAGGTGCATAAGCTTTCTAAGACTTTCCTTTGTCGAATTTCTCTTGAGGGTGTTTTCCGAGAACACATCCCTCACATACTCCCTTGGAGAAATGGATGTCTAGTAGACCATGAACCAATATTTGCTTGCTAATTTGTTGCATGTATCTGAAATTCAAATTTCCAAACCTTTCATGCCATATCCTACTACTTTCATCAACATGAGTAAGCAGTAAAGCAAAATCAGGTTCAATGAATTCAAAAAATGTATACAATCTAGACTGATGATTTACCTGACCGGTAGCAACCCGGGAGTTGGTTTGCATGTCATAGATTTCCATGGAATTTGGTGTGAATATGAATTTATTTCTAGTGCCAGAATTTTTCATCTGATACAAGAAGATAAGGTTCACGAAAAGTTTGGGAACGTGCAGCACATTCTCGAAGCTTCCATTGGTGAGTTCAATCCTTCCTTTGTCGGTGACTTCGACAAAAGAGTTGTCCCCCATTAGAATAGGAGGAACTTTGCATGCATCCAATGAATAATATACTTATTTTGAGGCATCCATGTGATGTGATTCTCCTAAATCAACAATCCAAGCATCAGGAGAGGAGTTGATGGCAATCAAGGCATGGCTAGAATTGCCTTTCTTGGAATTCGGATCTTCTGGCTTCTTCTTCTTGGCACCCTTGGGGATGCGATATCCAAGGTTGTTTTTCTGAAGTATTTGATACATTAGATCTATTTTCTTTTGCATGCATGCAGATTTTCGATGGAATCCTATGTGACAGTACGTGCATTTCTCCCCTTTTCTTCCTTTTTCCCCTTTAGATCTGGAGGCATCGGTGAAGGGTTTTGTGTACCCTTACTTCTTCGGATGTGCATGATATTTCTGTTTATCTTTAGATTTAGATTTCTGATATTTGTGGCTTCCATATTTCACAATGAGTGAATGTGCCCTTGGGCCTTTGATTGTACCCATGTTTATGAGCTTGGTTTGCTCTTGTGTCAAGGATTTGATAAAGTCCTCAAGAAAAGGTATTTTGCAGGTGGCTCCATAGGCGAATCTGATAGAATGGAATGTGGATATGAATACAGATAATTTAGGACCAATCTTGGAGAGAATGGTGAGAACCATCTGTTTCTCCTCCTTCGATTTATCAACCCCGCAAGCTTTGAGTTGCGACAATAAATACTTTAATTTTGTAAAGAAATATTGGATATTGTCGAAGATCTTTTGATCTAATGTGAGAAGTTCCACCTCCAATATGTGTCCCCTCATCTCATCATATTTTCAAAAGAGCCATTCCAAGGTGTTCCAGGCTTCATTGGGAGTCTTACAGGAAGATATCTGAAAAAGGAGTTCGGGAGAAATAAGACTGCAAATTTTTTTGAATGCCTCATCCATGCGATTTAAGTACTTGGATTTTGATAAGGATGATGTTGGTTTTGTATATTTATTCAATAATAACCTGTACAATCCTCTGGTTCAAAGATGTATGGCTATTTTATCCTTCCATGCAAAATAGTTGTAAGGTGTAAGAATGAATTATTTTTGGAAATCCATCTTTCTGTTGTCTTCAATCTTTTGTACCTGCAAAAACATTGCTGTAGATTTTGCTTAGCAGTTCGTCGAATCTGATACCATGTAAATGTGTTGAACCTACACAGAATCGATCTAGCTAGAAAATACTAAACACATTTGCAGAGAGAAATTGAGAAAGAAGAAGAAGGAGAGAAAGAATAGAAGAATTATCATTAATCGTTGTGAATAATGAATAATTTACACATGATATACTCTATATAACTCAATGAGTGTGCATTGGAGGAGAACCAATGCGCCATAGTGGTGGTCTAGAGTGACATGGAATCACACCATTATTTACGGGAGTGAACTTCCACCTAGTCTGGTCTCTCAGGAAGTTACGGGAGTGAACTGCCACCTAGTTGAGTTAACTAGTCAACTAGTCTTCAGTTAACTGACTGAACAAAGAGTAGTGAGGAGTTAACTCAAGAAATCAAGGGTAATGTGACGGTATGGTGATGATCCCAAGGCAAGTGCGCATTAACTGGTGATGATCCCAATGTTGCATGGTGACAAAACCAATGCAGCATCTAAACTCAACTCAACTAGTCAAACTGAAGTGTCAACTAAAAGAGAATATTCTTCAGGTGGAATATTCTCCCCTAAAATATACGATACTTGATAATGACTAATAAACAAGGAAAAACCTTAGGAAAAATAAATCCTATGTGTGTGAAGTAACTCCAACAACAACATGACACCTCCAAAGTTTGGCGCTCTAGGGCAATACGTACAGGTTACTCGACAGGGCCAAAGGAGAAATGAAAGGTTGCAAATCCCAAGAATGTCATAGAGATGGAAGATGTTATGACCTCAGAGATAGATTCATTCAGCCTGAGGAGGGTGAGGAGGAAAACTCAATAGAAGCACAAGGGGAAGTGGGGTAGAGCTCCGTAAATCAAAATGGTAGTACAAACCCTAGCCCAAAAACACCTACCAAACCCGAGGAACTGCAGGGCCAACAACAAGGTCACAATGAATAGGAGGTGTTGGTTGAGGACATCACCAACCAGATGGAATATGAGGGGGAAGAAGATGACACAACAGAAAAAATGACAGAATTCCAACCCATTGTCAGCCATAAAATAAAGGCGCGGGATGCCACAAAAATCACGCTTCCCTACATCCTGGACGCAATGGTAGCTGTAGAGTACATGCTTGGGAAAGTGCCTAAACTAAGGTACTTGGACCATGATGTGCACAACTTGGATGAGGAATATTACTTGTTGAACACAAGGGAAATTGGACCCCTAGGCACACCTATCATGGAGCTCGTGTTGTAGATAACAGGGCTCTACAAATATGGGATCATTAACCTTCTAGACATATCACACTTCAGATGCGGTAATAATGTCGGGATGTGAGTCAAGCAATTGATAGCTCGAATACATGGAGGAATTGTCTGGATGGATAGGTCATTCCATCTTGATGTGGAGTTCATCACCAAAATTACAGGGTTTCCCACAGTGGGCGTACAACCAAAGGAATACTTGGACAACAAAGCACACGAGAAAGATGTTGTTGAGACATTCAAGGCATAGTTTGATACCAACAGAGGGAACAAGGGAATTGTTCTTAGACACATCAACGATGACGTGACGAGGTTCTCCAACAAGTGCATGGCTTGAAAGTTACTAAGAGAATGTAGAAAATAAGACGCTCTAGCAGGAGTCATCGTTGTCGTCGTGCAATGTGCTAAAGGGATCATGTTTAGTTGGGAGCCATACCTCCTAAACCAATTTTTGATAGACTGTCGGGATTCACATGAAAACGGAACTGAGTTCCATTATTCCTTGCTTCTTATCCTCATTGTTTTGGCCACTTGGGAGGAGCCAAATTTTTCATGTTTTCTAGATAGTAAAGGAAAGTGCTACGCATCCAGGTACGAATCCCTTTGGTAGACCAAGGATACCAAAAATCAATAGGAAAATAGCATGGTGTTTTCTATGCTTATTGAATATATACAACAATAAACGACCAATGTGTGGTGCATCCATGTGGAAGTGTCCGAGGAGTCTGAAGGGATAGCTCGGTTTAAGGCATCCATGCACCATATGTGGATCCAGGCCGTAAGGGATCCAAAGAAGAAATGGTTGAAGATGCAGTATTGTGTCACTAGAGAAGAGGTTGATTGGATAATTAAATACTGACCTACGCAGTGGAAGGTGCCAGTAGAAAAAACAACAACAATACCAACAACTACGACATCAGCCAAACTTAAAGGGAAAACCGAGGCAAGACCATCAACAAAGACAAATAGCCTGGTTGTTAACACCTGGAAGGTTGCGGTGCGCACTCAGGTGTTTGGAACTAGCATAATGTCGAAGAGGCCAAGGATGACATAAATTGTGCATAGGGAAGACATTCAAGGGGATACCAAGAATGGAGAAACATCTCAGGCTGGAGAAGAAGGGGCACAAATGATGAAGAGTGGGGCGCAACCCTCACCGGAAAAAATAACTACAACACAGGTGGAGGAAACGGGAAAAAAGATGAAATACACCAAGAAGTCCCCAGTCACTATCCTGACAGAGGACGATGTTGAGTTCTTTGAAGACAAGGTACAAGATAGGGGGGAAGATGTGGTTTTCATCGTAGAAGCACAGAGAGAGGAGATCTTGGAAAAAATCACATAAGTCCATGATACTCTACAACAACTGCAAATTCATACAATTCAACAGGCTACAATGTAGCAACCTGAAAAGACAAAGCAACCCCCGCAGAGGGAGAAAAAAGATACAGTTTAGATAGTGGTGCAGGGAAGTGATACATTCATGGTCACATAGTAGATGGTCATAGTTGATCAGGATATGCTACGAGGAAAATCTCTCTATGTCTAGGGTAAACCACAACAGACAGAAATGACTGCAAAAATCAACTCTATTCTCAAGTATTCTATATAAAAAAATATGCTAGCAAGACAAGATAAAAGGCCTACCTCGTCCAAACGTTTGATGAAGTCCACCGCTGAGTAATTGACCAAAAACAATATACCTGCAACTATTCCTCAAAAACCAAGCAAAGTAAGCATACAGTCATAATATATGATGCTATCCCATTCAATAGCATAATCCATTAATACACATGACAAATACACCCATGGAACAATAATTCAAATATTTGCAAGATATCAATTGGATAGGAAAAGAGTATTTCTATTAATATATGATTAGCAGAAGTGAAAATGTTACAGACTTATGTGTCGGCACGGTTCAAAATTGAGAAACTAAATTCCTTCCAGTTGGGCCTCCACCACTTCAATCCTCCACCAAAGGCAAGCTCATAAAAGAGAGACAATTAAGTTCTCAATCAATAAGGGAAGAGCTTGGGGGATGAACACTGTGTTTAGACTTAAAGGACAAAGGGATGCAAACTCAATATGAAGTAAACAATTTCTCCAGCATAACTTTTCTCTCAAAGTTGAATTCTTTCTCCTCTTTTCCATAGCTCGGAATTGGCCCATTTATAGCCTTCAAATGGAACCGAAGGGCCTAGTCGAAACATTTCTAGTATATGGAAGGCCAAGGATCATAGATCTCCTATCATGACATGGAAACCTGACACCATTTTTCATTTTTGGGCACAAATCCCGATGAACACAGGTTGTAGTGGTGCAGCCTGCATATACGCATGTTGTATAGTAGGCAAGGTGCGTACATGTGGGAAAAAATGTATTTTTAGCTCTAGGATTTGCAAAAAGGGATGAAAATTTTGCATAGGGAAATGGAAAAAGGCCCTCTGTGAAATATTTCATAGGGTGAGGCAAATCTTGCTATAACAGGAGACCACACAAAAACCCATGGGGGACATAGACCAATTTTAGTTGGTCATGGCGCAGATACCCATGAAATCCCTATACATCCTCCAGGCCAGTGTAATACTGGAGGTACAATCCAGAGCCCGCGCAGATACCACCAACTTGGAAGCCGATAGGGGGGTCATAGAGATGTCACATATTACCTGCAACCAATTGAATTCAGAGGAGGGGGAGGAGGAAAAAGGATGCTCCGACAAACTAGAGCAAGGACTAACTGTTGATTAAGGTTGGTTGTCATTGATGTCAACCCTTGAAGAAAGACCCATAGCACAAAGTTTTGGGAAATGGACCCAATAGTGTTTGATGTAAATATGACTTATTATTTTC
>JZKD02S1789857.1:71265-91667 GCA_000966675.3 Picea glauca | reverse complement strand
AACAAAAATGACACCATTTATGGCACTCTATGGATACCACCCTCCTTCCATCACTTCTTCTATAAAAGAAAAATCTAAGGTTCAAGCAGTGGAATATCACATCGAGCATCAACAACAAGTTCTCCAAATATTAAAGGACAACCTAACCACGGCACAAAATCGCATGAAATAATAAGCAGATCAGCGTCATAGTGAAAGAAGTTTTGAAGAAGGAGATTGGGTGTTTTTAACACTACAACCATACAAACATATGTCCCTCAAGCAAGCCAAGAAGGATAATAAATTATCACCAAAGTACTATGGCCCTTATAAGGTGTTGCAAAAGATTTGTACCATGGCATACAAATTGGAGTTGCCTGCATCTTCACAAGTACACCCAGTTTTCCATGTTTCATGCTTAAAGAAGGTTATAGGTGACAAGATCCCAGTTCAAACTATATTGCCAGGACTTGACAAGGAAGGAAAAATCATATTGGAGCCTAAAGTCATCACTGACACAAGAATTCACCAGTTGGGGAATAGATCCATTTTAGAGTATCTCATTAAATAGAGGAAACTATTGACTGAAGATTCCACTTGGGAAGATGAGTCTTTTATACATAAGCATCCAGAGTTACTCAAGCATTGCGGACAACACTTGCCTCAAGGGGAGGGGCATGTTAAGCCCTAAATAATGGCTCATTACCCCTTAATTGGGGCATATTACATTAGTAATGTTATTTTATTTATGTCGCCTTTAGTCCATTAGTTGTAATTATACCTCCTAGTCTCCTATATATACCAAGGAGACATTTTCATTTGGAATCATCTTGTAATTGTACATTTATGTGGTCATAAGGGGGTTTCCCCCTTGAAGAGGCTTATTATTTGAATTTCTCTCTTTTTCAAGGCGTTGAGTACTTATTCTAAGGTTTTTCTATGCTATATTGATATTTGGTTCTTAACACTTTTTTTATATAAAAAATAATGTTTTTACTTCTATAGTATAAACAATACAGATGATGAAAAAATTTATAGTCAAAGGACATATTAATATGAAGTCAACGAATTATCGATCGCTATAGTCCCTCTATGCCTTCGACAGGGACTAATAACAATTGCATAACATAATGTCAATAAATTCCCATATAACAAAACATTTTATAGTGTTTTGTGTAGAAGAATAAATGAATGCAGGATAAGTGGCGATTGTTATGTCCCTCCGTGACATATATTTCCACTTAGGCAAGGTATTTTTTTCTATTTAAATTAATTATAATGTTCAAATGATTTATCTACCTTGCGATTGGCTTGCAATAAATGTGATGTCACCCCAAGCATTGCACCGAGAATATGTGTGGCAGAGAGGCAAAGTATATATGTAGGTGGTTGATTATAGCCACCAAATAAAATGCAAAGCTCATTATTCCATATATAAAATGGATGGAGAATTTCAATGGACATTACCAATCTTTTGGATGAGATGGTTATATTGGTGTTGCCTAAACATATTTACAAGTTGCTTTCATGAATAATCATTTGCATATTGGATTATAAGGCTTGGGGATTTGTACTTTAGCTAATTTGGACTGTATATAACATTTTCATGATATAATTGGGCCATAACTTCTTTGTTTATGCTTTTATATAGTCAGTAGTTTGCTTGGATGTCCAAATGTGTTGGGATTGATTGGATGTAAAAATGTATTGGGATTAGAACAAATGATTTAAAGTGAGATTGAACTTGTGAAACCTGCTTACAAAAGGATAAAAATACGGGGGCTTCACCCTATTGATCAATATCTTATCACATTCATTCATAAAGGGGATTTTTTAATTGTGAATAATAAGGTCTATATATTGTAGGTATTGGTGGGGGATATGTGATCTCAAGGGATTTATAAGTATTGGGGGGAATAAAAGGAAACATCTAGTTAAAATAGGGGTTTATTTTATTGGAAAGATTATTGGGAGGGGGGTTCAATAAAAGGATTTTGGGAGGTATTTATCAATATCTAGTGAAATTAGGGTATTCTTTAATATCCCATGAACACAGGCGCTATGTCACAAGTTCATTGAGTGAAAACCCTATGGATAGAAACTGTGTTGAGATTAGAACAAATGCTTTAAAGCGAGATTGAACCTGTGAAACCTACTTACAAAAAGATAGAAACATGTGTTAGCACAACATTCATGGATTATGTAGTTGATACAATATTTAGATTAATTTTCATTGTTTTTTTCTTCACGGCTTAGTGAATTAAAGAATCTAGTTAAGCTGGTTTATATTGAAATTAGTGTTAGGTGAAACTATACAAATTGATGGTGGTGTTTATCTAGGTTAATTTGAGTGTGATTGTTGTGTTTTTTTCTTTTTCCTTGTAGAATCTACTTAAAATGGCCTCCACTTTCCAATTGTCATTTCAGAGTATTGGGATAATTTATGGAGACATGAAAATATGTTTTTGCTAGCACATTTTACTGATGACATCTATCATTCAAATGATATTCTTGGTACTATGTCTCATAATATACTTGCTCACTATGTTTCCCTTTCTCAAATATGTTTTCATTGTACTTTGGGCCAATGATAATGGATACAGCATGTGTCTAATGATTCAAAATATTTATTTCCTTTTGCTCTGTCTTATGTGTATATAAGATATCTTGTTTGGGTATATAAGAGATTGATTAAAAAATCGATTTCATGTGGGACATTTGTGCTTTAATCCTTGATGTGTTGTCATGCAATGGTGATTGTGGTCCTAGAGAAACAAGGAGAGGACATAGATATTTCAACATATAAGCTTGGTATACCCAGTAGAGAGCTCAAAAGGGTTTTAAAGATAAAAATAAGCTTTAAAAAAAGTAATGCAACTAAGACAATTTTACTAGTACTAGCCATTTTTCGTACTTCCATTGTTATGGGAGATGGTGTCCTCATTCCTTGCATCTCAAGTCTTACTCTTTCCCAAATCCAATCTCTAAAAATAATATTATACCTATAAAATACATACTATATGCACCATCTTCTACTTATTGAATTTGGATTTTAATATTATTCTTTATATGCATACAACAGTTTATATCAATAGTTCAAGGAATATTTGATGTGGAGAAATCACGCAGTTAAGGTAAGTACTCATCAATCTCTTGGATGTATTTGTGTTAAAAATGGCAATGGAAATAGTGGAGTTTAATTTAAATTTAGGCTTGCAGAGGTGGTGGCTATGATATTTGTGGCAATATTAGTTATACTCTAATCTATCAAAAAAATTGAAACTCAATAAGTCAATTGCCCATTTGCTCTTGATATTTTGATATGGAACTCATTTATTTCCTTCAATGGCATCTACAACATTGCCAAGCATGATACACGTGTTTTTTGGGGCATTCTATCCCAAATACATCTTCAAGTAATTCAGAAGAAATTCAAGGTATGGTTGGGTTTCACTTGGAGGAATAGTTATATGCATAACGGGTATGCAATATGCTTCCAGCATCCCCGGAAATATTTACTTAGAAATTTCCAAACTAAACCTTCATCACTAATGTTTTGAAGGTATCATGCAGGCACTGAAGCTACATTTGCATATCTTGCTCATTTTGTGTTGGAATAACTTGACGCAACCTCGCCTCTCAGCAGGCGGTCGCACCACCAGGACCTTCTCTTTCTCTCGGCCCCGAAGAGTCCAAGATCTTCCACTCCTCTCAGGAGTTCTACCCACAGTCTCCTCAGCGATCACCCCTTCACGTATCGGGAGATCGGAACTCGCGATATCGCGAGCCTCACAGTGTTGTCCCTGGGGAAAACAAAACCCGAACCCCGACGGTCAAAGGTCAACCTCGGGGAATTTCTACTCGCGGCGTGAACCTTTATCTATCCAACCCTCGAGTACCGAAACTCCGATGTCCCACGAGCACTCCACCTGGACTCCACTCTGACTCCCGGTTCCCACGCTGCCACGTCACGTCGGGACTTCGCGACTCGCGGGTCCGCGACTTCAAGTCTTCTGCCACTGGAACCTCCGAATGCCGAAATTCCGATATTTTGGATTTGTGCCACCTGTCCACACTCGGATCGACGGTCCCGACTAAATCGGGGAATCGCACTTCGCGATTTTAACATGCATGGGAATATTGCACTCGCTGACCCCGATTCGCCGATGTGCGATGGAAATGGTTCCTCTGTGCACCTGTGTCTGAACCTCTCGCAGCTCCTCCGCGATCAACGGTACCCTAGAGTTAGGGACTCTCCTCGATCACTCCAGTCGTCGATTCTCTTCCTCTATGAAGAGGTCTCTACTCCACCACCGTCGTCCCATGCGCCCACTACCGGGTTGATTTCTCAATGAACCAAAGGGCTATCCCTTCTGAGCTTCGTCCTCTGATCCCTTCAGAGAACCTTCATGCACTCGCTCACCCTTCAACCTTCAACCACTCTCTAAGTGTCGAAGTTCTCCTGGGTTCTGTGCACTCACGCTTGCAACAGGTTCAACTCTCTTTCTCTCAGACTTGCTACTAAGACTCGAGCTCGACCTGCACTCACCTGCACGGCTCGAACACCTCAAAACCGCCCTGGACAACGGAGAACAAAAGTTCAACTGCTTAGCCTCCTCGACGCACTCTATGCGGAGGTATTCAACTGCACTCGATGCAGGAATCTCCTAGCCTAGGCAGAGAAACAATTGAAACTCATTCTCTCAAGTTCCTAACCTGATATGCAATCACATAAGCAGCATATAACAGATAAGCATAAAATGAAGCAAACATACACAAGCACAGTATCAACAACACACAGAGCTCAAATGCGTCCATGGAATTGAATCAGGGTTCTTCCTATAAATTCAATAACTGTACATGGAGGGTTCTTCACAAATCTCTGCTTGCTCCTGTATGAATGAATGAAAATCTGATACAATGTACAAAGGAGGGTGTCTATTATTCCGTTTTCCCTCTCGAAAGTAGAAATGTCTAATCTATAGTTAATTCCTATCTAACAGCATTAATTCAAATAAATGCCTTCCTATCTACTAATACAATATAACTACGCTCGGCTTTGAATGCCTTCATCCAAACGACGGCGCAACAATCTCCAAAGCATTTCAAAATGTGCGTGTTGGCACTGCCCAGCTGTATGTTCTTTCTCCGTGCGCGCTGGTCCGCTTGATGACGTGTAGATGCTCCTGCATCATAACTCCTAATTGTCTTGTTAATTAATGCGGGATTATTCATCATATCATGGGGTTATGATTTATTATTGAATTTGGTTATTGTAATGTACAATTTTGTCTCTAAGTGAGTGTATAAATTCTAATATTTAGTAGTTTTTTAATTAATTGGATTTGAGAGATTTGATCCAACTTATTTAGCTCCTAGATTTGGTGTGTAGTTAAGATATTCTCTCAACTCATTGATTGTATGGATAAGATAATCAATATATATATATATATATATATATATATATATATATATATATATATATATATATATATATTAAGGCCAAAATTAATGTATATATATGTGTAATACTTCATTGAATTAATAATATACTCAAAACATTTTTTTGTGTGTGTGAAATAAAATATGTCTACTCTCCATTTTTTTTCATGGTATTAGAGTGGGATTGGGCTTAAATCCCTCACAGGAGGGCCCAAGAACATGAGAGAGATTTGAGAGATGATCCTCTGCACATATATAGGATTAGATTAGTGTTGTGTGAGATGTAATTTATGTAGGATAGCATATTTGGTAGTTTAGGAGAGTGTGTTGAATTTTGTATAGTTTTATGTGTATTGTTTAGCTATGAGAGTGCATTGTTATTATTGTATATTCCCTCTTTATTTGAGGCATTTCCTACCATCACTTTGAGAAGAAGAGTCGATCATCCATTTGCGTGTTGTTATAACCTTGTGAAGAAGTGTGAAGCTCGTGTGGACAACCTCCATATCATTTGCTTAGACTTCATATCTGAATCCAGATTGTCTCGAAATCTTCAGAGCCACCACAATGTTTTACATGGGGCTCCACAAATCTAAAATAAGCCATCTAGTCTCAGGGTCATGTTCAGAACAAGGATTGAGATTTATCAGATCGTGGGATCTAAGCATAGAGCCACTGTCATCGTCTTCCATGAAAGTTATCCAACCATAATATCTTTTCACAGATCATCACAACTGGTGGAAATTTGATTAGCAGCTACAACAATTGTGAGAATCTTCCAATGGAGTAGATCATGGTTGGGATATTGCTTTCTTATATTCCTCTCATACCAATTCAAATTCAAAAGAAAGAAAAGAAAAATAATTTGCAGAGGAGATGAGCAAGGTAATGATATATTTGTTAAAGGGTAATTTGAGCGGAGATGCTTCTTAAATTGCTTACATGGAAGAAAATAAAGAGGGTATATTTTTATATTAGTTAATTATTGAAAATGTATTAGCATTATTATTTGTTTGTAAAATAAAGTATGATGAATCTCAAAATCAGAGGCCTTGAGGTCATAGTGTAAGATTGACTTAGATACATTTTGTATCTAGACTATTTTCCTAGAGAATTGGTGAGCACCATGGTTGGGTACCTAGGTGTCTTAATAGATGGAAGTGTGTCCATAGGATGACCAGTTGTTTAGTCTTTGCAATAAAATTTGAATTGATTTATCGGTCTGAAGAAATTGTATTCCAAATCTAGAAAGAAATCAAGTGCAGGTTCAACTCAGATGGATGGTTGTTTAGATAGTATGAGATGTTGTAGGGGATTGAAAAAACTATGCCTCGTTGGAGTTGCGAAATAAGAATGTGGGGGTTACTTATCAAGATAGTTCAGGATAGATCTAGGAAAGTTCAACATCTACCTTTATGAGGGCTATGAGACAGTGCAAGTGCTAATGTTGTCCAATGATGTTGGGAAACTTGAATTACAACTCAAAGACTACACCTTTTAGAGGAATAAGTGGAAACCTGATTGATTTTGTATCTTGCAAGATTTTGGCATGGTAAAAGGTGCCCATGAAGACCTCATATGCCAGATATCATGACAAGCACTCATGAAAGGAGAGTGTTGGAATAACTCCTACTTGTCTTGTTAATTAATGTGGGATTATTCATCATATCATGGGGTTATGATTTATTATTGAATTTGTTTATTGTAATGTACAATTTTTTCCCTAAGTGAGTTGATAAATTATAATATTTAGGAGTTTGTTAATTAGTTGGATTTGAGAGATTTGATTGATACAAGGGATCAAATTTTGCTCAAAAATTCAAAGTGTTCGGAATCACTTCAAATCAAATGAGAGCGTAGGCATCATCATTAAGAACCCAACGCAACTTGTTTGGGTTCAAACGGAAGTCAGGAGCGAGAGATTTTGTGTTCTGTTTAAATTTACAAACAGGGAAAAAAAAGGGGTGCTGACTGTACAGTCCGTACAGTCCATACGAACTCTGACGTGGCAGGCTGTACGACATGTGGTAGGCCGTATGAAATGTGGTAGGCAGATATTGGGACAGTTGGCATGTGACATGGCTTTTTGACAACGAACAGGATGGTGACACGTGGCCCAATCAATGGCCGCCACGTGTCACCTGTTTATTGGATTAAAATCTTTGCACTTGGCAGGAGTCGACCCCGTGACCTCCGGGCAGGGTAAAGCCTTGGGAAAGGCCACCCAATCGGCGTGCCCACACATGTTACTTAACATATATATGCATTGCAATATATTTAAATTTTCAAAAATGTGTATTGGAGCGTGAATCGGGTTGGGGCTAAGCCCTGGCCCATGGTTATATATTGTATTGCATTCGACCGGTGCTACGGGCGGTTAGAACCACCGTAGAATATGTTGTAACCATTTGAAATGTGTTCGATTTGATATAACATGTGACCAACGGGTATGCGTGTGGGTTTAACCTTACAGTTTTGCATACAGTTTGAAACTTTAGCCCTGTTGTGTATTGTGCGCGGTCATGTGGTGACCATGTGCCCACGGGCCTTGGTAGTTAAAGGTCGGTGCGTAACCATTTGACAGTTTGTACCGGTTGTGCGATTGCGCCCAGTGCCAAGTTTTTACGCTTTAAAATGCATGTGGGCTAGGTTGATCCAACAAGGGTGCGTTTTGTGGATGCAGAGACAACAAGCTTGAAGGGGGGACTTCCAGGAAGCCTATCTTCTTCAATTTTTGGCCAAATGAGGTGCCGAAAAAGCCCAGCTAGGGGTTTTTGGATGTTCTAAAGCAATTGGAGCAGTCTATTTGGAATTTTGAGCATTGTAAAACACATTTTTTATCACTTTGATCAAATAATACAAATGATCCATTGGAAGTTGAACCAGGAGATGTAGCCCAAGAGAGGGGTGAACTCCTTTATCATTTGTTGTGTTATGTGTTTTCTGTTCACTATTATTATTGTTGTTTATATGCATCTTGAATGAGTAAATCCTATTAAATTTGTGTTGCAAAGTTGATTCATTTGCATGTTAACACATAAATTTTACTTGCAAATATTTTCAAGAATACAAGTCTTCTTCATTTTTAGATCATTGATCCAACTTGTTTATGTTGAATTTTTCATAAGAGATGACATTGTATGTGAATGAATATCTTATTACAATGATGGGTGTTCTATATATAAAGAACATATGGTGACCATGGTGACCATCCACGAAGAGATACATCCCTTGGGTAATAAATATATTTATACTTTATATTGTATTTATACATATAATATAAATATACTTTATATTTATACTTTATACTGTATATTTATACTTTATACTTTATTATATATATTTATACTTTATATTATAAATATATTATTACATTAATAATATTATAATTAATAATATTGCTTAGTAATTAATAATCATATTATTAATTATCAATCTAGTAGAATGTCTTTCCGATGTTTCCCAAACATCAACACTCCTTCTCAGCAAGGGATACATCATACATTATGCTAAGATTATCTATGAAGATTACCTTTGAATATTACATGTGGTTATCTCTCAAATAGATTCAACATGTCACCATGTCATCCATTACCTCACAATGCATCTGCACCTCATCATCTGCACCCTTGTGACTTCACAGGCAATGCATCCAAGGCCCGTGGGTAGTTCTCAAATAACTAAAACATGTCCCCAAGACATCCACTACCCTGCAATGCATCAGTACCTGATCATGTGCACCCTTGGCCTTTGTTCCAACCCTTTTTCATGTTGGATGAGATACACCATTCTCAGTTCCATCCCTTTTTCATGCTAGATGAGATCCACCTGTCTCAGTGCCAACCCTTTTTCATGTTGGATGAGAACACTCGGTGCCATCCCTTTTTCATGATGGATGAGTTCCACCTGTCTCAATTCCAACCCTTTTTTATATTGGATGAGAACACTCAGTGTTATCCCTTTTTCATTTTGGATGAGTTATGCATGTCTCAGTGCCAACTCTTTTTCATACTAGATGAGAACACTCAGTGCCAACCCTTTTTCATGCTGGATGAGTTCCACCTATCTCAGTGCAAGCCCTTTTTCATGTTGGATTAGAACACTCAGTGACAACCCTTTTTCATGTTGGATGAGTTCCACATGTTTAAGTGCCAACCCTTTTTCATGATGGATGAGAACATTCCCTCTGAATAGGGACCACACCAAGCTTATCCCTGAAGTACTCAAACTTCATCCTCGACAGCGGCTTGGTAAACATGTTTGAAACTTGATCCTTTGTAGTCATGAAATTGGAGCCTCACTGCTCCCTTCTACATTATATCCCTAATATAGAAATATCTAATCTCAATATGCTTCGACCTATCATAGACCACGGGGTTCACTGACGACTTCATGCAACTTCAGCTGTCACACCAAATGTAGGTCACCTCCAATCCGAGACCAAATAAACCATACATAATTTCTTGAAGCCACGCTACTACTACACATGCTTCCAAATACTCAGCTTCAGTCGTACTGAGCGCCACACATGACTGCTTCATGCATCCAGCAGAGCCTCTTACTCCTTACTGTAGTACCCATCTCCCTCTAGAATTGACCGTCCATCTCCCTCTTGAGCAATGAATATCAACTGAATCTTCAACCTGCTGACTTCAACACTTGTCCTCCATAACAAGTCTCATCATCCTCTTCTTGTAGGTATTACCTAAAAATCAAATTCAGTCCAATAGTCTTCAATTTATGAAGCCAAACTGCTTCACAACTTGTTTCACATGCTTCCACATACTCAGCTTCATCCATACTAAGCACCACATATGACTACTTCTTGCATTCGATGGAGCCTTCTACTCCTTACTGTAGTACCTAGCTCCCTCTGGAACTGATTGTCTGGCTCCCTCTCGATCATTGAATATCAACTGGATATTCAAACTGTTGACTTCATTACTTTTCCTCTAGAACAAGTCTCGTCATCCTCTTCTTATAAGTGTTACCTACAAGTCAAATTTAGTCCAATAGCCAGCAATTTCCAAAGTCACACTGATTTGTGACTTGCTACACATACTGCCACATACTCTACCTCAGTCGTACTGAGAGCTACACACAAATGATTCATGTTGTTCCATGGAACCATATTGGAGCCTAGACTGAAGAAATATGTCGAAGTACTCTTCCGATCAGGAATATTTTCGGCCTAATATGAATTCGAATATCCATATAACTTGAACTCATGGTTTGTTACATACATGAGACCATAATCCAATGTACCCTTAAGGTACCTCATCACATTTTTTTTTGTGACCAAATGAACCTACCTAGGATGCTCCATATATTGACTTAGGTTGTTCACAACAAAACATATATCTGATCTTGTGGTTGTCAAGTTCATCAACGAACCCACCATCTTCCTGTATAAAGTAACATCCATTGTCTCTAAATTTGTATCCTGCGGAAACTTCAAATTTGATACCATAGGTGTAACCATTGCCTTGCAATCCAACATCTCAAACCTATTCAGGATTTCTATTGTATACTTCCCTTGATTCAAAATGATCTCATCCTGTCTCTACCATACCTCGGGACCCAAAAAGTAATGCATCATCCTGAGATCTTTCATCTCAAACTCAGTAGTCAGTTTTTCTCTCACACTTTGAGATGAGATTTTCCACACTTGTTTAGAAATAGGTCATCCATATACAATAATAGTATTAATGTACCATCATCCACAACCTTGAAGTAAAGTTTAGGATCTGCACTGTAGTTTGTAAATCCTAAGCTCATTAGAAAATTTTTGATCTTTCCATACCATGCACTGGGTGCCTGCTTTAATCCATATAAATATGTCTTCAATCCACACATTGAGTGTCTCGTAGTTGTCAGGTACTCAATGGAGTGTTCTGTGACTACAAGGACCATTCTTTCTGATCAGGTTGCCATATGTTCCACAAGAAGAATTCCAATCCTTCCATATGTTGAAAGCCACACACTTTGAGTCTTATGTTCTTAAAAGACTATGCCATGGCCATTCTCCATTGGTCAAATTACCATGACCAATCCCAGGAGTATGTCAGCATGATGCTAAAACATTAACACTTAAGAATAACTTCTGAAATTACATAAAATCTAAACACTCCCTCTTAATGAGGAAGGTATTATATCCGACACAGACTCTAACACGGTCTCCATCCACACGATCTCATGACCATTGACTATCGGACAAATGAATCTATACATCACAAGAAATCCATAGTGACTTCACAGCATGCATCTAGGGATAGTGGGTAGCTCTCTAATAGCTACAACATGTCATCATGAGACTATCTAGTTTCCCGCAAAAAAACACCTGAAGCCATCACTCCCTCTGAGGATATATAGTATTTGGATTCATCTACTCCCTCTGCATGTGATGACCTCCTCTTCTTCTTCATTACATGGATTTTCACAGCTCTATGTCTGGATAGTCTTGCTTCATGTTGCTTCCTGTGACTATCATTATGGCTCCTTATGACAGCTATTACCTGTGACGTGCACAGAACAAGAAACAAGAACAACAAAAAAGAATCTCCTAAAAAAGATAAATTTATCTCAAGTGCACAACTATATATAGTGACCCTCGAAATGATACATCTTCTACTAACACACATCCATCATATACTTGACGTCATAAAACTAACCATGTTGATTTTCTAGTGTTAAATTAGACAAGCACAATTTTTTGCAAGAAAATTTCAACTACTTAGAAACTTCGGCCTCTTCCTTAGATCACTTCCAGCATGTGAGAGAGAAAAATATGTGTGTCTATTGTTGTGTCTTTTTATATTAATATTAAATTGATCCAAAAAAACACGTCTCTTTGAAAATTAAATTTAAAATTTAATTTAATTTTCTTTCTTATAAATAGTTGGAGAATACCTCAAGTAACTACCCAAAGATTAATTTGGTTATAATCCATCCACATAGTATTTGACTTTGTTAAATTTTTCCTCCATAATTCATATGATTCTTTGCATAAATATAGGTAGAAGTAAATATGCAGTACATTCCTCATATTTAGGTAATTAGACATTTTTAATAGAAATTACCGTCCACCATAATTTATGGAATTTTTTCTATAATTTAGGTAGGAGTAAAAAGTAAATATGGTGTACATAGAGATTGCAGCAACCCCATAAATTTAACACTCCCAATACTTTACTCTACTCTCATTTTCCTGGGCCCTCCTGTGAGGGAGTCAAGCTCAGTCCCGCTCGCATACCATGTTGAATTTTTCATAAGAGATGTTATTGTATGTGAATGAATATATTATTACGATGATGAGTGTTCTATATATAAAGAACATATGGTGACCATGGTGACCATCCATGAAGAGATGCATCCCTTGGGTAATAAATATATTTATACTTTATATTATATTATACATATAATATAAATATACTTTATATTTATACCTTATACTTTATATTTATACTTTATATTATATTATACATATAATATAAATATACTTTATATTTATACCTTATACTTTATATTTATACTTTATACTTTATTATATATATTTATACTTTATATTATAAATATATTATTACATTAATAATATTATAATTAATAATATTGCTTAATAATTAATAATCATATTATTAATTATCAATCTAGTAGAATGTCTTTCCGATGTTGCCCAAACATCAACAATTTGGCTCCTAGATTTGGTGTGTAGTTGAGATATTATCTCAACTCACTGATTGTATGGCTAAGATAGTCAATCTATATTAAGGCCAAAATTTATGTATATATGTGTGTAATACTTCATTGAATTAATAATATTCTTAGGACATTTTTATTTTTTTTTGTGAAAGAAAATGTGTCTACTCTCTATTTTTCTTTCATTTTGTTGTCTATTCAATCTAGGTATTGGGCATTGATATAGTACCTTAATAGATGAGATATTCAAACATGATAGATTGGATTATATGAAGGATCTCTTCAAGGACATGGAGATGAAGGGTGGTTCTGATCATGATGTTGTCAATTATACCACCATCATTCATCGTCTCTACATGGCCATCCAACTGGATGACCATCAAATGGTGGTCAAATTTTTTTACCCAAATAAGTTCACATACACTACTCTCCTGCATAGCCTCTGCAAAGGCAAGATATCTTTGGAAGCCATGTATCTTCTAAGTGAAATGATAAGTAAGTGTCAATCCCCTAACATGATCACTATAGTACTTTGATTAGTGGGATTTTTAAAGAACGAAAATTTCAAGATACCATGGAGGTTCTAGACCAAATAAATCTCAAGCATTGGTATCTAGATGTTGGATTGTACAACAAGCTTATAATTGGTTTGTGCTCTGAGAAAAAGTCACAAGAGGTTGCCAATATTTTGGATGAGATGGTTCTAACTAGTGTTACCCCAAATTGATTTACAAGGAACCTTCATGAAAACATGCACAATATTGTTAGTCAAAGTCTCTACAAAGGAGGAAACTTGAACAAGGCATTGCAGAATTGATTGAGTATTCTGGTGAAGAACATCTTACCTAGTTTGGAAACCTTTAATTTGCCAGTTGATGGGTTTTGTAAGAAAGGTGAGGTGTACAAAGATGCTCATATTTTCAATGAAATGTTCACCAATATGAGAAATCCAATTCAATTATTTACTACTATGTATGGACGTAGTGTTTTTTTTAGTGTCGAGGCTAGTGAATTTTTGCTCTTGGAGGATTCATCAAGGGTGGTTCAAGTGGGGAAATTTGATGGATGATGTAACACAATCTTATTTTTTGCAATTTTTTCATTATTAGTCCTTGCCCTTCGGGCTGGAGACTATTAGTAATCGATTTTTTGTCTACCTATTACTTTTGCATGAAAACCAATGACCTATCATTGTTTTAACCCAAAGTTTCACATCATTCATATGATTTAAGTTGAAATTTCATTCACTTTATCCTAATTTTTGAGTTTTCCCTCTTATTTGCCCTCTTCCCGAGGAAAAGTTGGACAATATCTTAGTCTATCTTTGTTTTCCATGCACACATTTAGGTAGTGTTTTTTCCCAACAAAGTAATGCTAGTAATGAGGCTAGCATTACTTCTTCACATTAAATGTTTGTCGTAATACATATTTCATAGCCCTTGCCTCAGTTATTATTTCTTTGATCTGTCATGATCTGTCGCTGCCACCTACACCAACATGCAAACCAACACCACCATGAAAACGTGTTAGGGTGAAATCACGGAGGTGGGTAACACTTTTGTGACAATCTGATCTCCAAAATTTCGAAAAACGTTTTTTCGGTCGAATTAATATTATTTTTCGGCCGAAAGATACTTTTTTTGGTCGAACTATTTTTTGGCTGAAACGTGGAACGTCAAATCAAATGGTACAGTGACAGCACCCTCGATTTGCGTGTAAAAAATTAGTCGAAAGGATTTTTTTCATTCGGAAATATGTTTTCGATCGAAATATATTCTAGCGGAAACGATATTCTGGCGGAAACATTCTTTTGGCCGAAAGCTTGTTCGGTCGAACTGTCTTTCATTCGAAAGAATGTTTCAGCTGAACAAGTCTTTCAACCGAAAAATTGTTTATATATCAACCACACATCATTATTGGAACGTTTTTCTAAGCTCTTTGTGTTTGTGATAGTGAGTAATTGTGAGTTTGTGTTGGCGCAGATGTTGGGTTGGTGCAGAGGTCGTGTTGGCAGGCGTTCTTGCGGGTGGTTGGGTTGTTGTTTTGGCGGGCGAGCGGCGGGCCAAGCTTCAGGTAATTTTCACTATAAATTTTAATTTGTAATTTCAAATTTAATTTTTATTTTTAAATTAAAATTTAGTTTATGTGGTGGCTCCTGTGGCCAAGATGTAGGCACGCCAACGGCTTGGCCATAAGGCTGGGCCCCTGCAGCCAAGTCATAGTCCAATGGACTGTGACTTGGCCACGGGGGGGCAGCCCTGTGGCCAAGCCATAGGCACACCAACGGCTTGGCCATAGGTTTGGCCCCTCGCGACCAAGTCACAGTCCACTGGGTTGGGCCCCCATGGCCAAGTCACAGTATCATGTACTTAATTTATAAGATTTCATTTATATTTTATAAGATTAAATGGATTTTTTTATCATGTACTTAATTTATTCAATTTCATTTATGTTTTATAAGATTTAATGTATATTGGTTGGTTTTAATGAAAGTATTGTTCGTTTTTTTGTTCCCAAAAGTACAATGTTACTTAGTATATGCAAATTCAAGATATAAATTTGTTATTAGGTAGTTAATTTTTAACATATACACATTCTATTATTTAAATTTAAAGGTAGTTTTTTTATTTAACACATTGTATTTTTTTTATGACTTTTTGTTGAAAAAAATTATATTATTTATTACACCATAGTCATAGTCATTATAAGTGGAAAATAAAGAGAAGTTATAAAATGTTATATAAGTTTTTCTATATTTTATACAAATTAATTAGAATTATAAATCAATAGATTGTGTCTACATAAACCTTTAGGATATGTAAGATAATGAGATTTTACGCAAATTAAAACTCTAAAATAAGTTGTTCTACATAAAAAGAAATTTCAAATATAGAATTGAAGCCTTCATATAATTCACAATTACAAGTGAGATAAAGGATGAGATGATGAAGGATATATGAGGAATGAACATCTCAAGAAAGGTGTCCCAAAGAAATCCATTACTTTAGAAAAATTATCTAAACAATTAAAGTAATGTAATAACTATGACTATAAAGTAATTGCATTTCACATTAGTAAATTGTTCTTTTTAAAAATTTTAATGAATATTAAAATCCCATAAAATATTCCTTAGATGTCTTTATATTCAAATTCGAAATAAATACATAGGAATGTACAATTTGGAGAAATGAAGAGAATGCTAATAGAAATGGTTCCATTAATTCCCAATTATCACAAGTGTGAATATGTACCACATCTATGACCTATGTCTGCATGGAAGACATATGTACCACATCTATTACTTATGTGAACATGTAACACAAATCAATAGATCATGTTTACAAAAGTCTCTAGGATAAGTCAAGGAATCAAATTTCACACAAATTCAAATCCGAGAGTAAATTTTCCTACACAAACAGGAATCCCAAAAGTAGTGTGGAAGTCTTCATAACACATGCAACTAGAAGAACCATAAAGGATGGGAATGAAGAATGTATATCCTAATTTGTAATTTATTCTTTCGAATTCTAAATATTAATATTCCAATTCTAAACAACATTCCCTCAAATTCCTTATAGTGGAAATTTAAAAAGGAGTGTATAAGGAAGTACAATAGATTATATGGAAAAAAAAATCATTAATTGATTATTATTAAATGTGTAAGCATGTACAATCATTATTACTTGTAAATCCATGCTATATCCATTTGCACAAACTTAGATAGTCTCGATCTAGCAAGAAGTTCATGTACATCAGTAGTAGATATTACACTTTACATATCAAAATTCCATATAGATAATGAACTTAGATATCGATCCTATCCTCATTTTCATGTTTAAGAGGAAAATTTACATCACTATAAAGTGTTTAATAAAATACAAAAAAAAAAAAAATCAAAACACTAATCATACCCACGACCCTTTTTAACTAGCCAAAGTTTATTTTCTCAAAAGTTTATACCTTATAAACTTGTACGCTATACCTAGGATAAACCCATTGTAAATTGAATTGGCATGCCTAACTTTGAATTTCATTTACATGATATTAATATGTAAAGATATTATTGAACTCAATATGGACCCCTTAAATTTGGTAAATTCAAATAACTTCAAAATTATTTTAAAAAGTAAGTCAAAATTATCAATGCACATATCTGATATTTAAAAATTAAACAAAAAGATTCAATCGAAAGAATGAAAATATAATAAAGGTGGACCAAGATAATATATACGCTTTACACTTACATTCAACTTATGTATCTTTCATTCTCTATTGGGAAGTAGTTTCATTTTCATAAATGTGCAACCTAAAAGAACATAAACTAAAATTTCAAAATTATACTCAATAACAAGCTTAAGAATCGATTAAATAATTAATATTTATTAAGAACAATTTATAGGATGAGGAGTTAATTCTCAAAATTATGCTCAATAACTATATAAAGAATTTATTTAATAATTGATATAGACAAGATAAATTTGCAGGGAAGTGGAGAAGCCCAATAGCAGTCATAGTACAATGTTGTTACTATGACTGCTATTTTTGAACTCATTGAACTCATAGATTTCAAAATGACAACCATTGTAACTTAGCATCCCAAAAAAATAAAATAATCTAAATTTTTGAAAAGATCAAAATTTCATTTTATCCAGGTGAAAATAAATTCATTTTAAATGAGGTGAAAAACTATGTTGCAATAGGTGATACACCAAGAGCCACATAGAAGGAATGTCCATACACATTTAAGTTAAAAAGGAAAAGAGTCGAAAGCTATCTTGCAAAAAGATAGAATTCATTTTGTTATCAAACATAAACAACCATGAGTAAGATCGAATTGAATTGCAAAGAGGGAATATGGCATTGTACTTAACAAAGAATAATCTAGTGTCATATTGTATGATTGTAGTTCAAGAACAAGAATCTATATGGAACAAGTATTTCTTGAGTGCATCGTATTTTTTAACACGATTTTGTAGTGTACAAGAGTCCTAAAAAAATATTATTAAAAAGAACTAATCACAAGTGACAAAATCCTTAAGAATGAATTGATCAAATAAAACTAGGTTCAAAGTGTTTGCTAGCAAAMATTTACACTAAGAATCAACACTAAGATTCAAGATATTTTCCATGAATAGAAAATCTATATTACTTTGTTAATGTTGGTATTTCTATAATGAGTCAACCTATTCATAGATTGATTCTGTTTTAGGTAATTTGTAATGGTCATTAGCCAAGCTATCAAGGTTCCTTAGGTTAGTGAGTCGGGCCAAGCTATGATATATGATGAATAATGTGAGTCGGGCCCCATACAAATCCTCAAAAGTTCATGATCTCACTATTAATCCCAATTGGATACTCTGGAAGTCATCCCAAACTGTAACATAAGGGAATCCAAACATTTTGTATTTTATAAAAATTTCGTAAAATTTTCAATCTGTCTAACTTTTTAATTCAAATTTTTTGTATTTTATAAAAATTTCAAATATTTAGGAATTCAATATATAAATCTATTTTTACATATGTAATATTAGAGTATCATAAGTTTCTTACAAAGTTTAGCTTACAAAGTATCTTACAATGCCTTATTTACCGTTAAATTATATTAACTCTTTCATAAGTTATGTTGTTTTCAATTTTTTTGCACTTGATGCTACAAAACATTGGTTGTAGGTTTTTAATAATGTGAATCTAGATTATAAAATGTATTCAAATTATTTTGATGATATTAAATATCAAGGTTGTATGGTTTTAATCATGCAAGTAGATTATAAAGTTTATTCAATATTGAGAATATTGAAAGAGTCCTACACATGAAATGATGTTCCAGATTATTAGATGAGATTCTCATATTATAAATAAAATCCATGGGATACCTTTATCTATAACACCTTGAATACCATTGTACCACTTCTCAACAAGTGAATGCATATGGTATGTTTGTTGCATGTACAAGGAAGAATTCCCTCAATCCCTTAGACACCTTGGATTTACGAATGTCAATTTTCCCAAGGAGACAATTCCTTTGATTGTTGATGCAAGGAAAATGACATGGAATGTATTTCATCCAACCAAACTACTTTGGGCATGGATGGCCCTATATTGGATTCGATTCCCAGATATATGCTCCCTTAGTTATGGCCTCAAACAAAATTTTCATTCAAAAACTCAATGATTAACATGATTATGTAATTCACGCCAAGTTTTTCATTTTTCTTTGTTCTTCATTTCATAACAAGAGAAAGAAATATTCATTGCCAAGAGTCATTTATATTTGGACTAGATTGACAAAACACATATTGAAACCATCTAGTGAGACCTAGTGATAATGGGTAAGTAAATCTCCCCCCATGCTTCACATGTCCTACATATTGTCATGAGTCTTGGTCACATCTCTGTGTAAGACATGAGTGACCTACTTGTGTAAATTTGGTTTTTTCTTGAAATTCATCTTATCAACATGCACTGATTGAATTTCTCTTTTTTCAATCCCTTAGACACCTTGCATTTACGAATGTCAATTTTCCCAAGGAGACAATTCCTTTTATTGTTGATGCAAGGAAATAACATGGAATGTATTTCATCCAACCACACTTACTTTGGGCATGGATGGCCCTATATTGGATTTGATTCCCAGATATATGCTTCCCAAAAATTTCATTCAAAAACTCAATGATTAACATGATTATTTAATTCACACCAAGTTTTTCATTTTTCTGTGTTCTTCATTTCATAACAAGAGAAAGAAATATCCATTGCCTAGAGTCATTTATATTTGGACTAGATTGACAAAACACATCTTGAAACCATCTAGTGAGACCTAATGATAATGGGTAAGTAAATCCCCCCCTATGCTTCACATGTCCTACATATTTTCATGAGTCTTGGTCACATCTCTGTGTAAGACATTAGTGACCTACTTTTGTAGATTTGGTTTTTCCTTGAAATTCATCCGATCAACATTCACTGATTAAATTTCACTTTTTTTAGTCTCTAGAACAACCAAATTCAACAGTCACTTTTGATATGGCTTCTCTTCCAAACCATGGACTTTTATCATAGTAAACTCCTCAAAAAGGAACTAGTCTCCCACTTTGGTGGTATTTTCCAAAGTCTCCCACTTTGGTGGTCTTTTCCAATTGTAGAGACCCTTTAACTAAAGGAATAATTATAGTGAATACTTCATTTTGGATGATAAAGTCTAATTTATAGAAATAAAAGAGTCTTAGATGGGAACTAATTATTATACTCATTTATTACTTCACACATATTGACCAAAGTTATTGAAT
>JZKD02S1789857.1:43681-55761 GCA_000966675.3 Picea glauca | reverse complement strand
TTCCATTGCATTGTTCTTTTGTTGCTTTCTTCCTGCCTATATACATTGATTTGATTGTGTGTGTGTTTTCTGAATTGGCATCCAAGCTGATAGAGAATGCTTCGATGACGACTGTGGGGCTGGTGGTGGAAGCGCTAGCTACCTAACTCTCGAAATTTCATATTCTATTGAATATAGCTGGTGGCGGAAGCATTGGCTACCTAACTATCGAAATTTCATATTCTATTGAATATCCTTGTAAATGGATCCTGCACAATCACTTGCATTGGCATTGTCATTCTCATATTTAAATTCTTTAACTGGATACATGAATTATGAGGCCATGAAGAATATTTCAATTTCTTTCGAGAGGTATTTTACCATACAACCTATCTCTCTGCCCACAAAGCATCTAATTTTTAATGCTTCCATGTTCGATAGCATTGTAGCAGCGCGAATGAAGGATTCATTGCCATGCCATAACTCTAGATCATCTATCCATTGATACGCCAAGGATATAACCACTCTTTCGTTTCTTCGACTTGTCGTCCAGAATTGATATCCTCCCCAACAATCGAACTCTGGTTTCCTTTATCTGTTCCAATCCCTAGGTTGTATTTTGATTCCAGTTCCCCTCACTATTTGATGAGTATGCCACACTTGGTTCTTTGCATGAGATTCCATATGTCACTTTGATGCTAACAAGTGGACATGGAAGAATCATAAATATTTCACACAACATATAGAGATTATTAAATTCAAGGATAGAACCACTCTTTCCTTTCTTTGACCTGTCGTCTAGACTTGATATCCTCCCCAACAATCGAACTTTGGTTTCCTCTATATGTTCCAATCTCTGGGTTGTAGTCTGATTCCAGTTCCCCTCACTATTCAACGAGTATGCCACACTTGTTTCTTTGCATGAGAGTCCATATGTCACTTTGACGCTAACACGTGGATGCGAAAGAATCATAAATATTGCACACAACATATAGAGATTATTAAATTTGAGGGAATTTTAGATATAATAGTCTTTATGCACTTTGCAACGACATTTAATACTCCATCTCACAGTTCTTAGTGCTTGCCAAAGTGGATTGATTCCTGAACATTGAAGCTGTGAAGAAGGAGAGAATGTTCGCTGCTTTGGAACCAGTGTATTGGTCTTCGGAGAAGATTAGCCAGATCCGGTGTGTGGTGTGATTGTGTCAGTTGTGAAAGTCATTGTTATCTCTTGCATGGAGCATTGACTTGCAAGTTGCAAGTATTCCCTAGTGTGGGAACAAGGATAGATTGTTGACTAGAAAACAAATTACATAGATCTGGTAATCATTGCATATTAAATCTAGAAAATCTGCAACAATTTGTTATCTTATGCTAACTGTCATACCTTTAGAGGTCAGTTGTGTAATGAAACTAATAACTAAAAAATGATAACTAATGCATCCAAACATGTCACATGTGGCTCATATCTAATAACTAATGTCTAAGCTTGAAAAACCAGTCAATGAAACTACAAGAAATGACACCACTGCCCTAAAGGAAGGGACTTGCTGCTCTACAACCCATCTTGTTATTATTGGTTCTTCTTCCATTGTACCTACACTTCTCATAAGGTTTGCCACTTCAATTATTTCTTGGACTATTTTCAAACATAATCATTGATTGATTGGATTATTTAATGTTTTATATTCATGGTACTCTAGGGTTGAGAAAGATAGCTTGCAATAAGCTTCTGAATGAGCCCATTGCGTAGCAAGTTAACCCTATATTGGATTCATGAATAAAGTAATAGATAATATGCAAAGGCTTTTGCTTCTTTTAACACCACAATTAGAATTCATTTCTTTCTTTTCTTTCTATATGTGTATACTTTTAAGGATTTAAATGTATGTATTGGTGGGTTGTTGTAGTGAGTGATGCACTAGGCACTTTGTATTCAATTGAATCCTATTGAATCCAAGTTAATTTTTCAAATTATTAACCCATGGAATCCCCTTAGGTTATAATTATTTTATATCATTTAGTTTTATTTCATGGAATTTTGAATTTGAGTCTATATTTGAATTTTTTTTTTGTGCATTGCAGTTTTTTTCCTCTCCCTTGTTCCTTTTCATCCTCATATCTATAGCAACGACCATATCTGTCTAGGTATGGCATTTCTTCACTCCTTATTTCTAAGTATCATTTCCTATGAGCTGACATTTTTGGATTCATTCATTTGAATCTAAATAAAGTAAAGTGTAAATAGAATTATCCTCGGAGCTATTTTAAGAGAACAATAAACACAATAGGGTTTTGTCAATCTTTTAGGGTAGTTTACACCTTTCATTAAATGGGTATTTGGTCAATTTTCAAGTGGGCAATTCAATGGGTATTTTTTAGCTAATAAAATACTTTCAAATGTAAGTGGAGCATTATAACTTTAGAAGTTATCAAGAAGTATGATCATTATCTGAAATTCCCGGGCTATTACATACAAACCTATGTTCACACCCAACTTTCAAGTATTCAATTTGCTTGGATAATTTTGTAACATTTATTTTTCAAGTCCACTCTCGTCCTAAATTCCACATTAGTAACCTTTTTCCCAATAGAATTCAACCAACTTTAACTTTTACAACAAAGTTAAAATGCACATAAAAAAAATTTAAAAATGTTATGGATAGGTCATCTAGCACTGTTAACTAAATTGAGCTTGTTTTTAGAGTTACAATGTGGTTTCTTGTATTATTAGATGTTCTATATACACTATACTCTTATGGGTTTTATTTTGATGCCTTAGCTTTCACAAGGAATATGTTTCCTTCAACTATGTACTTATTGTTTTTGTTTCATGTGGTTGTAGCCAATTTTAGAGAGGGTTGTGTTTATAAATTGGAATCTCCTTGTTAGTGATACTTTGTATTACATAGGGAAATTTGTTTATGGAAAATGATATCTTGCATATGTTCATGATTGTATTTCAGATTCTATACGTATATTTATATAGATAGATATAGATATAGATATTAGATTTTGTATTCTAAACTACCTTTTCCTCAATTTATGTGGTTGTATGCTACTTGCTATATATTGAGGTTAATGTATTTGTGCATCATTTTATTACATATTTGTGTATTTTTTTGGGGATATCAAATTATCATTCACGTAACTTCTTTTCATGGTGATAATTTTGCAATATATCGAGGTTAATTCAAAATTTCAAAACTTATATACTATTACAATGTTTAATTGTACCAAATTGCTTATGCTTGCTACAATTATTATGGCCACTTAACCAATTGACCTAATACATAATGGTATAAACATTAAAGTACAATTGCTAATATATATTCATTATCAGTGGATAACACATGAAATTCAACTTGTAATAAACTTGGATTTGTTATCCCGAAGTACACATCGAAATTAGTTGGACCTATTACACCATCAACAATGGAGTGTTAGAGGTGATGTCTACTTTCTTAATAGATTTGAGCTATTGTTGAGTTCCATTGGGTAGTTTTGTAGAGTACAGTTTCTCTCTACCTCAAAATATCTTTATTATTTAATCCCAGCTTTCTCTCCACTATCTAGAGCACTTATGTTTTTGAAAAAATACTTTTGTATTATACAGAAAATGTATAGGTACAAAAATCGATGATTTTTGTGCAATCAACACTGTATGGATGTTAATTTGTATGCCCTAGGAGAAATATTCCTAAATCATTAAGAAACAAAAACCTTTAGCTCTAGTTTGGATAGATACCTCATCAAATGTCAATTTGTTCAAATCTTCTAAAGACATGTTTTTCCCCTCCTAGACTTAAGTTCTTTGTTTATGCAAGTAGCTTGTTTCAAGCCAAAAGGTTCTATGTAAGTAATTGCATTTAATTGTAACACTCTCAAATTGGAGAAGAGCACACTTGCAACATTGCTATAAAAAATAACCATCTATCAAAAAAATATTTAAATCAAATAAAATATTAATGTTTAAACAAATATTGAATTTGTATGGAGATGTTTTTCTTGTTCAAAATTTGCTAAGAGGAAGTATCTTTAAAAAAAAATTGATCTTTGAATCAAACACCTTTTTAATATTTCAAAGACTGGATTTTTGGTCCAAAAATGTCTTGGGGCAAAGTCTTTTAATGAATTAAGTATAGCTTGTAAATGGGTTTGAGTAGTTAACTTTTTTTTATGAAAAAATTCCATATGAGGTTGTTTAGGGAAAGAATTTAGTTCATATTAGTTTTCCAAAACAATAATATTTTTAGTGAACTTTGATTTTCTTGGCTATGTAATTTTCGGTATTACATGTCAGTGATTATGGAACTAAAAAAAGGTGGGCTTGTTTTATTCTTACAAAAGGAATATGCAAGTCCATGGTGGTGAAGAAACATATGTTAATTATGACATCTAGATTGTTTCGGAAAATATTTATGAATGAAGAAGGGAAGATGGAACTATAAGGTGTGGAGTTTAAGGAAATTGTTGCAACATGATTGAAGTTGGGGGCTTCTCTCATCATGGCCAAGCACATTCCCTATCTCCATTGGATGTTTCCATTGAAGAGGGTGTGTTTGCCAAGCATAGTGTAAGGAGAGACTATGTCACTAGAGCCAACATGGAAGAGAATACACTCTCCAAGTAGGTGACTAGTGCCAAACAAAATGTTATGGATGCATTACTCACTCTACAAGAAAAATATGATCTTAGTGAGGGTATTTTTATTGGTCTTCTTTGGATAAGCCATAAGTCTACACTACACATCCTTGCAATCATGTTTTAAGTGTCAATTGAATTTGGGGGTTCCTCATACCCAAACTTGAAGGCTAGAGAGATCTAAAACCTTGAAACGGATCAATAGCACCTTAATGTAGTTAAATAGTTTTAGGGTTCAAATACATTGAGGTTTTTACCTAGAGATTTTTTATCCCTCGTGGTATTCCGAGTTAAGATGGATCTATTTTAGTAATAATAATTTGGATGATCCTTCTACCTAGTAGATCCATTCCCTCTTATTTTCATCTTTTGTTTTTTATTTTATGCTTTCATCCATTATAAAGTGTCTTTGTCCTTTGTTATCTTTGTTTCTTCAACATTACCAATTCATCATACAAATACAATAAGTTGTGTCCTATGGTGTATCCCAGGATATGATCATAGTGGGTATGAATACAACAACAATAGTTATAGAATGGGCCATGGTTGAACTTGTTTGTAATCCACAAAATCAATTGAAAGTATAGGAAGAGATAGAAAGAGTGGTCAATGACATTGGTTTTCCTCATCTACCATACCTGCTGTGCATCACAAAAGAGGCCCTCTGCTTTCATCCACCCACTCCTATAATACTTCCACATAAAGCAACATAGAGTGTCAATATAGGTGGCGAGGATATACCCAAAGGATCCAATGTACCTATAAATGTGTGCGCTATTATTGGGGATCCAATTGTATGGAAGGACTTGGTGACCTTTAGGCCTAAGAGATTTATTGAGGAAGATGTTGCTATTAAGGGTCATGATTACTATTCCCATTTGATGTAGGGCATAGGATTTTCCTTAGTGAACAATTGGGTATTAATTATGTTCAGTCTATGTTGAGACACCTACTTCATAATTTCATGTGGGCGCCCCCTAAGGGAATGAAATCAAAAGATATGCATAGAACAATTAAGTGTTTTACAAGGAGTAGGTTAGCTTTGTAGAATGGGAGTGAGAATCATGAACTATCATAATATATTCAAATATAATGATTATTAAAAGCATTCAAAACATAGGAATTACAGTGAGATTTGCATGACATAACATGTTTCATCATTTTTTCATTGTTGTTAATTATTTTACTACAACCAACAATTTTTTTATTAAAAGTCAAAGAAATAAGTACTTACATTTTTAATTCCACACTTAACTTATTTTTGGTGGAATTATTTATTTATTTTTTATTACAAACTTTTGTGAAGATTATTTTCCAAATTTAATAGGAAATTTTTTGAACTTATAAGTTTACCTAATTGATGAATACTTTCATCATGAAACTATCTTGAAAAGTATTAACTTTTTTTAAGGTGGAAGATATTTTACCTCTTTCACTTGCTGGAATTTGTGGGCATTGTGAGGCATAATGTCCACATATCTACAAATTCTCTTTGGAAACTGTAGTTGTGTGGCATAGTTAGAATGGACTGAAATAAATGATCTCAGTTATGTTAAGCAGTAAGAAAATCAATGCACCACAACTTCTCTTAAAAAAGGGAAACAACCAATATTGACAAGACCAGTCGAAAGAAATAATGAACTCCACGCACAGTTGTCTGCCACCACATCATCTATGTCATCTGCCTCTACACAAAATCCTATGGTTACTTAACAATGTCACCATTACTCAATTGGAAACCAATAATTTTATCTTTGCAAAATTTATCCACCCCTTAGAGGCAAGTTACAATGAGTGATCATTGGAATGGGATAAAAATGGAATCTTTTCCATCAAGGGAAACAAGGTAACCATATAAAATCACTCTAATATATGTTCACTTACCTACTTGTAATAAGGAATTAGTGATAATGACAACACAACATAAGTAAGCCATGAAGCCATCATTACAGAATAACAATGTAAGTAGTTAATACCAAATTCTCAAAGGGTGTTTGTCATTTAGTTTGAAAGGCATGTTGGAAATGGTAATTGGAGTGTGAATTTTATTTTCAACACTTATGATTTCTAGTGCTTATGCTTAGAGGCACCAAATGATTAAACTAGTATTTTTTTTCTAATTTAATTTAATGCAAGAAGGCATCTAGAGCACAGATTTGATCAATGCAGGTGTGAAACTCCCAACAAACGAGGTGAGATTTTACACGGGGGTAAGTGCGGCCAACCACTCTTCCTAACAGGAAAACAAACCCTAATGTTAATTTTTCATTTGGCACAGCCAAACACTCACATGTACGATGTGGCCTTCATCTCTATCATTCACGTAGAGGTGTCCCCTCTCTGGCTTGACCTGTGCCTACTTCCAATGTCCACCAACTCATCAACCTATGATTATTATTATTATATTTTATTAGCAAAATCAACATGGAAGAGTTAGTTTCATTGTAATCAGTCATGAATCTTTTAGAGACATTAGCATTTTCAAAGTTTCAGGATATATTATTCATGACATTGATTCCTTCAGGACAATACATCCATTGCTCGACGTAGGAGGTTAGTATGAGTAGAGTGGGTACTAGCTCCAAATCACACCAATCCCAATGATATATAAAATAATCTCCCATGAGAAATAGCATTGAATCCCAAGTCAAGGCCACCATGTATAACTATCCAAGGCTACATGGTAGAGCCATCCAAGGCTATGTGGAAGAAGCATTCAAGGATGCAACCCTTGAGAGGGGCATGTAGGTCAAATTTCAAGACTAACCTAGATGTGTGGTGACACTTATTAAAGTATTGTATACAACAAAGGCCATGAGCTTTAGTGCACCCAACACATCGACGATTTTCATGGTGGCTAAGGCATTGAATTTGGAAAAGCATTTACTTTCATTAACTATTAGAAATTGGTGTTTGTGTTGTTTGGTAGACTTAGAGCTACATAAATTTTGATATTGCTACTGAACATGTCTATGCATGTTGAATTATAGGCTCCCACGACACTCGCACACATCATCCATTTGCATGGCGACTAAGGTATTAAGTATTTACTTTTGTTAGCTATTGGAAATCGCCAGCAGAATGGGTTTTCGTGTTGTCATTTATTAATAAAGATATGATTTGAAAACACTAGTGTAAGTGCATTTCAACTTTCAAAGTTCTATTAGTTGGTTGAAGTGAAAAAGTGTATGAATCTTTAGAAATGGAAGGAGTGCCTTCAATTCCAGTTTTCATGAACCTAAACAGGGGTATCCTTGCTTAGATCATGCTAGTGTGGGGTGAGACAAAATGGATTTGATAGCTTGACTATGAGAATCTTAAACCTTTTTTGTTGTAGGGTCTGTCACAAGCTTTGACACATCCTAGATGATTTCCATGGAAGGGACTCATCGTACCAGAAGTGGAGGGGGGTTGGTAGTCAATGCAGTGATCATATTATTTCTTTTAAGATTGTGGAGAGAGTACAGATCCACAAGCCTCCAATGATTGGTTTAGGGGTCTAGAGAAATATTTGGTCGCATGTAGCTCAGAAGACACAAACATGGTTTATGTAAAGAAGATATATTTGATTATTCTAAGTAAAATATCCTTGATTTCTCACAGACCAATATGAAAAATATTCCGACCTTGCCAATTATTTTAGCTTGTGGTGTTTCTCGTGTGGATGTATGTTCCATTAAAGTGGGAAATGGATACTCTTGAGGTCCTTTAGTGATCGTTCTCTTTCTATGTGCTTTGTATGAATATCGATGCTTTAGTGGAAGGGAAAGAATGAGATAGTTTTAGGGAAGCTCCTATAACTTTATTTAAATTCAAAAAATATTGACATCTTTTGTTTTAAATGTTGCAATAAAATTTAATAGGGCTTGCAACATTCTAGTATGTTGACTAGATAAAGTAATCGCTTGTGAATACTTCCTCAAACCATTTTTTTGTTGTCTTCTCTATCTAGCTGCATAGACTACCTTGAATCAATGAGAAATTAGGATCCCCTATGGACATTTCTTAAAACAATGGTATTCCAATCATCAAACTAATGACCAGTCTCTTCATGATCCCATGATGGTTTCTAATGAATCCAAGCCTCTAGGTATTCATATTTTCATGATTTTACTCAACACCTTTAGGATATAGTGTCACTCTAATTAAGGTTTTTAGGTGAATTTGGGTTTTGAAATGCAGTTGTTATATATAAAAATTGCATATATTCACTAGTTAAGTCCTACCTTCCCAATATTTTTCTACCTTATGAGGATGTTTGCTTGATTCAGAAGAATGGTAATGGAGAGCTAGTACCTTTTCTCATGTCGGATCACCTTCAACCAAGAGATACGAATTTGAAGGGAAGATATCAACATTACACATAAAAAATTCAAATCATATTAAAGAAATATTGGGAAAAAAATATAATGGACATTGACTAGAATCCAAACATGCATATCATTGACACAGAAGGAAAAGATGCATAAATCTAGATAGTGAGTGATTAAGCTAAATAAATACTTGAAATCATGGTGATTACAAGTTGTGTGATTCTTGGTCTCAAGATCAAAGGACATTATTAGGTATAGAGCATAAACTAGATAAATATGACTCAACAAGGTAGAAAACCAAAAGTGCCAAAAGAAATTTCAATAGTTAAACCCTCTAATTTTTCTAATAGAGCAGTGAATGTTTATGATATGCCTTCTCATAAGGTTTTATTTGACTCAAGAAACAAATCTAATGCACTAAGAAAAAAAATCTTAATTTTGTGGATAAAACGTTTGAATCTTCATTCATTTTTCCTTGATAGGATATATTGTGTATGCAGTGTATGCAACCTCAATTCATAAATTGTACCTTATTTGATCCATCATTCATGTGTGTCTATGGATACATTGTTCTTCCTTGAGAGATATATACATGTGCTTTTCAATGACAATACGTTGCACGCTTGTATTACAGAACTCGACATGTCGCTTATTCTTGAGGTGAATTTTTTCAATCTTTCTACTCTAGCCATGATGACTATTAAAGAATGATTATTTTGAAGAATGTTTCAGAAATCAAATGAAAGAATAATTATCATGATAGGATGTATTGTGTATGTAGTAAGCAGCAACCTGAATCATTCATGCATCTTTAGATTTTCTCTTCTAAATAAATCAACCCATTGATTGAGGGCTTTGGATCACTTCATTCAATTATCTTTCAACTTCACTTCAATTGGTTTAACTTCATTCTTTGGTATCTATCTCATGTGCACCACCACTGCCACTTTAGACTTCACTTCACTTGGTTTAACTTCATTCTTTGGTCTTTATCTCATATTGACGTCGACCTCCCAGTCTAGGATCGTTCGTTGCACTGAGTCAGAGCGAATCCTTAGATTCCTACCTGGAAATCGAACCTTGTATCATAGGTCCTTCCTTTTTCTGGAACAGGATATGTGGCACCTGCGGACCCTCTTCTTTGATGTGACCATGGACTATGATTGTGGGCTAGCTCCCTTCACGACCCCACGCTTTGGGACTTTTGTAAGTGTCTTGCTCCTCTTTCCCAATTTTTGAATCGGTGAATACTTCGGGACCAATCTACAGTCCACGTTCCTCTCGCGATCAATGGCTATGATCACTTATGTGAGTTCATATCTTAGGTGTTCACTCTTTGACTTATCCCAAATTGTGTGGATCTCTTCCACGTGCCCTCTGGATCCAACAATCCAGAATGAAATCACTCTTCGCGACTTCGCGAAGACCTTTGTTTTCTTTCGGCAAACTTTCCAAAGCTCCTTCTCCCAAACCTCTCGATCTTCTGACACTTGTCTCCTCCTCGATGGTGGATGATTTCTCTGTCTTTGGGAATTTGTCTAGTCCTTGAATCCTTTGCACACTTAGCGCAATTTCACCTTCTTTCGAGACTTAGGTTGTTCTCGAACTTCTTCTGCAATCCTTGCAGAACTTTACGCAGACTCTTCTGCAAATTTTCTCGGCTTGAAAACCTCTAAGGTTCCCAGTTCCCTTCCGTCCTTCAGTGGAATTCTTCTTCTTGCCCTCCTGGTAGTCTCTTGCTCTACTTCCTAAGCTTGTAAGATGGACTTACAGTATCTTGGGCTTACTCCTTGCGCTCGGCTAAGCTTCTCGATGACTTCTCCTTTCACCTTAGGGAAAGGTTTAAGGCATCTCCTTTCCTTTGTCGATGCACTTCTTACAAGGCCCTCCTTCACCAGGATGTTCAACAATTCTGGGGTTCTCCAACACCTCCAACTGTTTTGCTTTTGTGCATGATCCCACTAACTCGATGCCCTCCTGGTAGAGTATTTCAGAGTGTTTAGTAACTCTAGGTTGTTCTTTATCTCACACAACCTTTCTTTCCAAGGAACTCAACCACCTTGAAATTTCTCCCTGAGTCTGTAAATTAATCTGGTGTTCCCTCCTAGTAGCTTCTCTTCTGACTCCACTGAGTTCAGACACGCACTCCTTGTGTCGGCTTACAGAGTTTCCTCTCTCTGTCGCACACTCCTTGCACTTAGCCTATAGAACCATACTTAAATCAACACACTCTCGGATAGAAAATTGTATCTCTATCCCTGCAGATGATTTCTAACATTCATCTACAATTTAAATGCATGTAAAAGGAATTCATGACACAACATCCATTACACAGAAATTGGAAACAGGAAAAATTGTTATTTTCTAATTAATGGTGGAATGTCAAATTACAATGGTGGAGTCTGATCTACAACTGATGCTTGGCTCTCTGTATTTTTCTCCTTACAAACCGACCAACAACAACCTCTTCTTGGCAACAATACAAAGATTTATATAAGAGGGGCTCGATGAGCTTCCCTAGAAAGCTAAATTAGTGGTGTCAAATTACCATTCAAAATGTGTTAAGAACCAAATATCAATATAGCATAGAAAAACCTCAGAAAAAGTACTCAACACCTTGAAAAAGAGATAATTTTAGATAATAAGCCTCTTCGAGGGGGCAATCTCCTTTTACCCCACTTAAATTTTCAAGTACAAGATGATTCAAAATGAAAATGTCTCCTTGTATATATAGGAGACTAGGAGGTATAATTACAACTAATGGCCTAAAGCCAACATAAATAAAATAACATTACTAATATAATATGCTTAACATGCCCCTCCCCTTGAGACAAGTGCTGTCCACAATGCTTGAGTAACTCTGGTTGCTTCTGTATAAAAGACTCATCTTCCCAAGTGGAATCTTCAGCCGATAGTTTCCTCCATTTAATGAGATACTCTGAAATGAATCTATTCCTCAGCTGGTAAATTCTTGTGTCAGTGATGGCTTCAGGATCCAATATGATTTTTCCTTCCTCGTCAAGTTATGGCAATATAGTTTGAACTGGGATCTTGTCTCCTATAACCTTCTTTAAGCATGAAACATGGAAAATTGGGTGTACTCGTGAAGATGCAGGCAGCTCCAATTTGTATGCCATAGTA